>PVIU01033124.1:0-12709 GCA_004026605.1 Ondatra zibethicus | reverse complement strand
TGGCCCTGTGCGAGACGTCAGGCTCAGCCCATTCCGAAGATGCCACCAGGTAGCTCAGGTGTTGTGAGGACACAGGGCCAGAGGCAGAGGGCCTGGGGTTAAACCCCAGCTGTGCCTGTGTGACCTTCGGTCTGTCACTCCACCTCTCTAGGCTTCAGTTTCTGTGACTCTGAAGTAGGGATAATCACACACACACACATACACACACACACACACTCACACACACACATCGCAACAGGGCTGTGGTGGGAGTGGAACAAATGAAAGCGTGTAGAGTCCTTAGATCGGCTTGTGGTGAAAGATCAGGCTGGTGCAGGGTGAGCTGTTGCCAGGGGGGTCAGAGGGGAGCACTCTTGAGGGCTGGAAGCTGACCAGGAAGGGCTGTTTCTTCCCAGATGGTCTTCTTCAGACTGGGAACCTAGACCCGGGGGTTCCTTATCCTGGCAAAACGCCACCCCACTTCAAGGGATACTTTATAATTGACTAGTAGAATGGGGATGGGTAGATAATTAATTAATTATAACAATTAATACTCAATCCTTGGGTTCAGTTCCAAAACTTGTTTCCATTTTAGCTTATTAAAACCTGACCACACCCCTCTCCGGCCTCTATGAAGAAGCTTCCTCCTTGGCAAATAGGCACACTTAGGACATAGCACGTCATACAATTTACCCAGAGTTCCACGCTGCATGCCTTGGCTAGGACTCAGACCAAGGCCTCCTACACCATGATTTTTCCATTTTGCTTGTGTCTCTGCCTTCCTTCAAAAAGTGTGTGTGTGTGTGTGTGTCTGTGTGTTCTGAATGTGTGTATCTGTATGTATGCACACCTGGGCATGCATGTATGTACTGTCTGTAAGCAGGTATCACACCCAGGCATGCATGTGTGTTTGCAGGCATGCATACCCCAGCACACATGTACAGAGGCCAGAGGTCAGTGTCAGGTATCCTCTTCTGATCCCTACCGTCTAACTTGTCTGTTTGCTTTTGAGATTCCGAACCTGAAGCTCTCAGTCAGCTAAACTGGCCGGCCAGCCAGCCCGGGATCTGACTGTCCCTGCTCCCTCCAGTCTCACCGAGCTAACACACTGCCATCACCCCAGCTCTTCATGGGGCTGGAATCAGAACTCATGTCCTCCTGCTTACACAGAAAGCACTTTACCCACATCGCCCTGCCCTGTCTTCCAGCTCCTATCCTTTGGCCATTCCAGCCGGATGGGAAGACAAGGACGAGGGAAATGGAACTGTGTACGGTTGAATGTTCCAATGGCTGCTCCTGCTCCCTCTCCACCGCCTGCCATTCCTCTGGGCCAAACTGTACTAAACAGTGAAATCAGAAGCCCTGGGGTGTCAGGAAACCCAGAGAATCCCTCTCCATGAGACCTCAAACCTCCGTTTCCATGCCTGTAAAATGGGTGGTCATGAGCCAACTGCCCATAGTCCACACTGAAGGAGGGCTCCAGGGTTCTGACCTCATGAACGTTTCCAACTCTGTTTCTAACTCTCCACCCTCCCCAGCTCGGCTTTCCGCAGCAGAGGCTTCCTGCCAAGGCATGCGGTGTACATCTGGGCAGCACTGCCAGATGGTGAGTGGAAAGGCCAGGTGTGTGGCAGAGTCCACAGCTGTCTGCCGTGCCCAGGGTGATCCCCATTACACCACCTTCGATGGCCGCCGCTATGACATGATGGGCACCTGCTCCTACACCATGGCTGAGCTGCATAGCACCAAGAATTCCCTGCTGGCCTTTAAAGTAGAAGCCAAGAATGAGCACCGGAGTACCAACAAAGTCTCCTATGTGCGTTTCGTCACTGTACATGCCTACAACCATACTGTGTCCCTGTCCTATGGAGAAATTGGCATCGCCCGGGTGAGTTCCCCATGGCTTTGGGTTTAAATTACAGGTCCTTAAACAAAAAGGAGCTAAACCCTTGGCTCTACTATCATCCAAATACACCAAGAGAAGAGATGGGTGGTGACGGTGATTTACTCCACGTGGCCTCTTGTGGTTGAACAATTAGACTTAACCTCGAAGTCTCTCTTGAGAGGAATAGCAAGAACTTTGGAAGCTTACAGGGGCAGGAAACAGAAGAGCTTCTCTTCTGAGCTCAGCCGAGAGAGAGCAGGCACTGGGGCTTAGGCGTGGTTTGAATGTTCATCTTTTCAACTCTGGTTCTAGACCAGTTCTGTAGACGCTGATATTGCCGTCAGCTCTTGAGGGGAGCAATCTGGTTCCCATGAAGTGATTATTTCCACCCAAAGGTGTGGCCTGGCCACTGCGAACAGTCTTTCTCATCTGGGGGTGATTGCAACGTGGTGACTTATCTTGTGAGGTCACCTCACTGCTGTTGATATGAGTCATTTTTGTCCCCTGTCATACAGATGTTGTTGATCTGTAGAGGCAGAGAGAGTGTCTGAGGAGGGGAATGAAAATTAAGAGGCAAAATGGGGCAAAAGAAGAGGGCTAGAGAGATGGCTCAGCGGTTACGAGCACTTGCGGAAACTTGAAAATGACTGGGGTTTGGGTCCCAGCACCCATGTCTGTTAAGCACATTTCTGAGGGATCTGATGCCACTTTCTGACCTCTGTGGATTTCTGTGTATGTGTGTGGTTCACATCCATTTAGAAAACACTCATATACAAAAAAATAAATAAATAAATCTTTTTTAAAAGCCTCCTTTAGACACAGCACAGTGAAGCATTTATGCTGGTAAGACCCTGAGAGGGCTGTAAGGACCCAGCTGTGGAGTGGATGTCTTAGGCAATTCAATTAGCAGCTTGCGTCTTGAACAAAGCGACCTCCTCTGTCACACAGGAGTATTGTAAGGTGGCCAGCAAGGTGACCAAGGTGACCAAACCACACTTAAAAACTGCTTTTGGAGGTGTGGCTTGGGTTCCCTTGAGCAGTTTCTGTTACGCAAAACGTTGCTTTAAGTGGGGAGTCAGTGCTCCTTCAGATGAACCCCAACAGGCTCCATCTGGAGTCGCATCATCCCTTTCTGCAGGGCCAGCAATATGGTGGCTTTCAGCACGTGCGGGGTGGTGGTGGGGGAATCCTCTTTCTAGGTACATACCAGCTCCCTGTCACTTTTACCTGCAGTTTCTGCCTCTCTGGGCAAAGGGCCCTGAGTTGACAAAGCCGCTCCCTGGACTGTGAAACTGGACATTCTGGTGCACGCAGGAGCTTAAGTCAGGTGCTGTGGTCAGCCAGGCTGCACTGTCACGGCTGCGGCTGCGGGAAACCCTGCCTCCAGGACCTCCCTGGTACTCTCGTAACAGGACACAGCAGGATTGCTTCTTCTTGTTAATGGTCATTAAGTCCCCGTGTCGGTCATGAGGCTTATGAGTGTGTACTCAACTGTTCCCTGGTAACAACGAAAGTCGAATGGGTCATGGGAACCTCCCAGCCTCCTCAGTCCTTAGCAAGGTCATTACGGACTCCTGTTAACTGAAACTATAGCTTCCAATAGTTCTTCCAGGGTACAGGAGCCTCTCCTCTATGTGGACAGGGCTCCAGTTTCAAGTTTTCAATTCTTCATCCAAAGAATTAGATGAAGGTGGTGGCTTATTTGATCTTTTTGTTTGTTTATTTGTTAATAGTTATATGTTTAGGTTTTTATTGAAATTCTCATTTGTAAGCATTTTTATTTATTTATTTATTTATTTAATCTTCACCCAGCCTAATCAGTTTTTCCTCCCTCCTCTCCTCCCAGCCCCTCCTACCAACATCCATCCTCCCCCCCCCCACCATCCACTCCCCCTCCTTCCTCCTCAAAAAATAGCAGGCTTCCCTCCTATATCAGACAGCCATGGCATAGCAAGTTGCAGTAAGACTAGACACCGCCTCTCCTATTAAAGCTGGACGAGGCAACCCGGTAGAAGGAAAGGGTCCCAAAAGAAGGTGTTTGATTTTTTTTTAATTTAAATAGCATTTTTTAAAATTTATTTTACATGCCAACCAATTTCCCTTCCCTCCTCTTCTCCTATCCCCTCCACTTTCCCATCTACCCCTCTCCCCATCCACTCCTCCTCCATCTCCATTCAGAAAGGGACAGGCCTCCCATGGGCTTGCACAAAGCATGGCACATCAAGTTGAGGCAGGATCTAGCACCTCCTCTTATGTCGAGGTGGGACCAGGTAATCCAGTGTGGGGAACCAAAAGTCAAAAGCCAACTAAGCGCCAGGGAGAGGGCCTGCTCTCACTGTTAGAAGCCTTACCAAAAAACCAAGCTACATGATTGTCACGCACATGTAGAGGGCCTAGGTTGGTCCCATGCAGTCTCCCTGACTGTTGGTCCAGCATCCATGAGCTCCAGCAAGCTCAAGTCAGCTGTCTCTGTGGGTTCCCTCATCATGACTCCCGTGACTGGTACAATCCTTCCTCCCTTTCTTCCACAAGACTTTTATGTTCTTAGTTGTCGTAGACTTTTTAGGCTATGTCTACTAATCAAGAAAGGTTCATGCCCCTGCCCCTTTAATTGCTTGTAATTTAAGCCAAAAAATCAGGCAGCTTTCCCAAATTAATGAAGGATATTGACCACCCTTACATTTCTGGAGGCTTCTGGCTATAGTTTAGCACAGAACCTGCAGTCTGATACAGTCTTTAGGATGACGAAGAGGAGAGTGTCAGCTGCCCTGGAACAGCTTTGTATCTTATTCAAGCTTCTTGGCTAATAGGACACCTTTGTGATGGGATCCAGCCAGCGTCTGTCATTGTTGGGATCTGAGCTCCTCCCTGTCTGTTTACTGTATCCCATCTCTTGAATGTGGAGTATTAGCACTAAGTTATCTCACTAGCCTTGTTTAAGACAAGGGCTTATACAGCAGCCCAAGACACCAGAGTGCTGGGAGGGAGTTTCGCCAGCCTTTGACCGACTTAACAGGATGTAAGTAGAAACAGAATGTGGATTCAACAACACCTGGGTTAGCCTTGGGTGTCTGCGCATCCTGGGTTAGCCTCGGGTGTCTATGCATCCTGGGTTAGCCGCGGGTGTCTGCGCATCCTGGGTTAGCCTGGGGTGTTTGCACATCCTGGGTTAGCCTGGGGTGTCTGCGCATCCTGCCAGGTCCATCTCAGTGCCAGCTACCCTCTGCTGCACTCCAACGGACACCCAGAGAAAAGTGGGTGTCCTGATGGTCTCTGCAGGAAGAGACCATTGCAGAGCTGACACTAAATCAAGTAGGTGTTCTCTCCTGATGCTCCAGCAGCCTCACTGAAGGGGAGAGGAGCTGGCTCGGGTTCATCAAAAGGCAGTGGAACAGTTTCTGAGAATTTCTGGGAACTTAGGGCTTAAAGCTATAGTAACCTTGATTCCCTTCCCTTCGAATCCTCATTGTGAAGCAGTAGAGGGTTATGGTTAATGTCTGGGGTCTTTATAAAAATTCAGTGGCCCATTTAAGAGTCCTGTTTCTTTTGCATACAATGCACACTTAGACCATATTATATTACAGGACTGTGCCCCTATCAGGGGATTTAATTTTTAAAATTTTTAATTTTAATAACAGGACATTTTCAATCTCTGTTGCAACTAGTTAAGAGACTTGAACTCCATTCTATGCAGATCCACTCATGGACTTGATTCCCTCCCAGCTGGGGCTCAAGGGGCACCCCCCACCAGTTTTGTACATTAAAACAGCAAACAAGGCCAGGTGGTGGTGGCACACGCCTTTAATCCTTGCACTCAGGAGGCAGAGGCAGGCCGACCTCTGTGAGTTGGAGGTCAACCTGGCCTACAGAGTGAGTTCCAGGACAGCCAGGGCCACACAGAGAAGCCCTGTCTCGAAAACAAAATAAAATAAAACCAAGCTAACAAAATATCAGTCAGGACTGCTCAGAAAGAGTCACGTGCCAGTTGACACAGAGAGGAAGAGGACCCCAGAGTTAATATAGATATCCTCACAAACAGAAAGAAACAAGGGAGTTGAAAAACCAGAGGCGGCCTTCTAGTGGCTCCGACAGATGGAGAGTGTGGGGAACTAGCACACTGTGGGAGAAGGCTAGACTCCATGGGGACTGGGAAGCAGAGGAGAAGAGGCAACAGGAAGGGGATCAGGGATGGCCTCACTGAGTCAGTGACTCCTGGCAGACATTGGCTGGGGGACAGGGTCTTCATCTACATCTATATCTTGGGGAGGAACACTTCAGGCCACTAGAGGTGCAAGAGCAAGCATCCCTAGGGTCAGCATCCCTAGGGAAGGACGAAGAAAGAGCAGGGAAGGAAGGCGCCCTGTGTGACTAGAGCTGGGGACTTGAGTGGAGGAGGTGAGGGCTGAAGGGGACACTACACAGGGGTCTGACCTCTGCCCCCTCTCTGCAGATTGACTACCAGTACTCAAGCCTCCCGGCCTCCCTGATAGGAGGTCGCCTGCGTGTGTACCAGAGCGGGATACAGGGTGTGATCGAGCTGGACTTTGGGCTGGTGGTCACCTTTGACTGGGATTGCCAACTGACAGTGAGCCTGCCCAAGCGCTTCCAAGACCAGGTGTGGGGGCTGTGTGGCAACTATAATGGAGACCCTGCTGACGACTTCCACATGCCTGATGGGAAGCAAGCTTCTGATGTCCTGAACTTCACCAAGAGCTGGAAGCTGGATAATGGGGACCCCTTATGTGATGATGGCTGTTACGGCAATTGTCCCTCCTGCACCGCAAGCCAGTCTGAGCTCTTTAAGGGAGACCTTTACTGTGGCATGCTAACTCTGCCCATGGGCCCGTTTGCGGACTGTCACGACTTCCTGGACCCCCAGCCTTTCCTGGAAGAGTGTGTGTACGACATGTGTGTGACTGGAGGGGAACGCCTCACCCTGTGCCATGGCCTTAGCGCCTACGCTAGAGCCTGTGTGAACCTGGGCATCTCTGTGCGGGAATGGCGGTCACGAACCAACTGCCGTGAGTTACAGCCAGGGTAGGGAGGTCTTGGTGAGGGGCCAGGGAACCGCTGAATCTGCTCAATAACTGAGCTCTGACTGTGCTTCCGCCTAATGACAGAGAATAAGGAGAACACTGATGGCCGAGACACCCCAGCTCTGCTACAGTGGGCCCAAGGCTCACAGTACTGAACAGGCTCATGCAATGGCTGGCATGAGACGGTGTTGAGGCAGAGCTGGAGAGTGGATGGAGAGGGGTGCAGGATGAGACAGCGGGCATTCTAGAGGGATCCATGACGCCAGTGAAGATCTCTGATGCAGTTATGGGGGAGGTTCCTAGAAAAAGAAGGTCCAATTTGAAATCTATGGGAGGGACCAGAATAGGCAGGAGCGGGGAGAAGAAGAATGTGGGCCCCTGACCCAGGGAACCACAGAGGTTTGGCAGGAAAGGTGGTCTGCCAAGTTACAAGATAAAAACCAGTGGTCATTCTCTGCTTGTTACACTCCATGACTGCCCTGCCCCTGGACTAGGCCCCAGATGACTACCTGCCAGGTACCCATCCACTAACGCAGTCACTCATCCAGTCAGCAAACATGCCGGGTCTTCACAACAGCCTCTCCCGCGCTGACGATGTGGAGGCCACGCTAACGTGTCTGTGGCCTGTAGGCAACTCCGGGAAATGCTGCAGGATCATAAAGGATGGTGAGGGAAGAAGGGGCCTCGGGCCCAGGGCTTAAGACTGGGACTTCAAAAGGGTGGTAAGTCCAGGGAGAGACAAAGACACTGGACTTGCCTGCATCACGATAACCCATTGTCCAGGAGGCCTCCCTCTCTGAGTCTGTCCAAACTTAACACAAAGGAAAAACCAGTGAATGCATTGCCTCCCCCCCCCCACACCTGTCCATCTCTCAGGCTCTGTAGTCGGCTGCTAAAGACTCAGCATGACTGGGTCAGTCTGTGTCCCCACTCCAGCAGAATCTATGTCCTGGAAGGGGAGGGACAGATCAACTATGAAATACCTTAAAGGACAAAGAAAGCGACGTCCTATGACAGTATTGGGGAGCTCGGGGACGACTTTGAAAATCAATGGTCCCAGATTCCAGAGCGCAACCAGGCAAAGGAGTCAGTGAAGCCATCACAATGATGGCGTAGAGTACCACTCGTTCAGTCCATCTAACCAGTCGAATCAGGGTCGTGCCATCCCATTTAGTCCTGGCAAGACTGAGGTACTCACAGCTCGGAGCCATTTGTTCATGGACGCACAGGCAAAGAGAGAGCGGGCGCTGGAATCCAGGCTGTCTGGGCTCCTGCAGCCTTTGCTTTTATCTGCAGCATCTGTCTGAGGAAAGGGTAACAATGGCAGAGGGGATGGTTAGTGCAAAGGCCTGAGGTGGGAATCTCGGGACCAGGCACCAGTCCACTGAGGTTGGGGCAGAGTGATTCAGTAAGGGAATGGGGGTGGGAGGAGAGGACAGGGAGATGATGAGGGAAACCCCTGGGCCTAGGGAGGACTCTGCTCCCCACCCCCAGATGGAGCCATGGGAGGTTGGGGGTGAGATACATGGTCTGATCCTGCATGCCCAGTCCCTCTGGCTGCTGTGAGGAGCAGATTTGGTACAGGAGACCAGGACACCAGGCAGGAGGAGGCTGCTGGGGTTCTTGGGCTGTGGAAACAAATTCTGGATAGGCTCAGACAGTGAAAGTCACGGGATTTGCCCGCTGATTGGTTGTGCAGGGATGGAGTCGGGGAGACCATTGGGCCCTGAGCATCAAGAAGGTATGAGTGCCATTAACTGAGGGGTGTGGAGCTCTGAGGAAGCAACATTGTCTGGGGGAGCCCCCACCTTAGCATGACCCAACCCTTTCTCCCCAACCTTCCAGCCTTGACCTGCCCAGCCAACAGCCACTATGAGCTCTGCAGCCCTGCCTGCCCAGCCTCCTGCAACTCAGAAGCTGTACCGACCAACTGCTCTGGGCGCCCTTGTGTGGAGGGCTGCGTGTGCCTTCCAGGCTTTGTGGCCAATCGTGGCCACTGTGTGCCCGTGTCATCCTGTGGCTGCACCTTCCAGGGCCGCTTGCTGGCCCCGGGTCAGGAAGTGTTTGCTGACAACTCGTGCCAGCACCGCTGCACCTGTGATGCCGCCACCCTGAAGGTGATCTGCAGGGACACATCCGGATGTCTGCCTGGGGAGCGATGTGGGGTACAGGACGGCTTCCTGGGTTGCTACCCAGAATACTTCCGCAGCTGCCGGGCGTCTGGAGACCCGCACTACATGAGCTTGGATATGCGGAACTACAATTTCATGGGCACCTGCACCTATATGCTCACCACCGCATGTGGCCAGCACCCCTCCCTCCCCGACTTCAAAGTAGTTATGGAAAACGAACGTCGGGGAAGTCAGAGTGTGAGCTTTGTACACTCTGTGCAGCTGGAGGCCTATGGAGTGAAGTTGGAGGTGCCCCGGGACTACCCAGGCAAAGTGCTGGTGCGTGCAGCAGCCATGGGACTGGGAAGGGCATAAATTCACTGAAAGATTAGTGGTTGGTGGTTGGGGCGACTATGGGTGAAGTGGGATTCATTCAACTATCTTTATTTTTAAAGATTTACTTATTATGTATACAGTATTCTGCCTGCAGGCAGGCCAGAAGAGGACACCAGATCTCATTATGAATGGTTGTGAGCCATCATGTAGTTGCTGGGATTTGAACTCAGGACCTCTGGAAGAACAGTCAGTGCTTTTAACCGCTGAGCCATCTCTGCAGCCCCATCATTCAACTATCTTATGACTAAGGTCCAGACCCCAGACTTAGGCCCCTGCTATCCCTCTTTGGGATAGCAGTTCTGTGACTGTCCCCCAGCCTGTCTTTCTTTGCCACCAGGAGCCACCATTTCCTGGGTGGTTGTGGAGATTTGATGAATCCACGTATGCAGGGTCTTTAAAAGAGGTCTTGATGCTCAGTAGGTATTGGTGGTCCCTAGGTTTGGTCTTAAGAAACTTTGGAATGATAGACTTGTGCATTTTCTTAGGAATGGTCCACAGAGCAAGGTGCCATGGGACATGAAATGTCAGGAGCAAAGAGAGCGTAAGGTTGGGGAGTAAATGGAGGTCCTCATTCAGCCTCTCAGACTGAGCGAATGTCTGTCCACCCAGACACAGCACCAAGGCTACACATAGTGAGATCTTGTCTCAGAAAATTCAGCAAACAAAAGAAAAGCTGGTCGGCCTGTCTGTAGCCTCATCTCTGCACCCTTTCTCCCCCGTCGGGTCCCACCCCATGACTCCTTTCCAGGCTGTTGGCTATACTATTCATAACTTGGTAGGACTGAAAACCTGGAGCCCTGGACCAGCTGGCTCAGCAAGGGACAAAGAAAAACCCTTCACACACAAATCCATACCTAGAGGCCAAGTGTCCTGCTTCAAGCCTTCCCAAATAAGGTTTGCAAATCCACTGTAAGTCCCATCCTGTGATCAAAGACAGCATCTCTGCCATTCTTGAGTCTTGCTACAGGTAAAGTCAAGTCTACAGACAGCTCTTGCCCATGAGGGAAAAAAAGGGTAAAAGCCAGGTTTGGTGACACATACCAATCCCAGCACTCGGGAGCAGAGACTGGCAGATCCTGGAGTTTCAATCTAGTGGTTTACATATCGAGTTCCAGGCCAATTAGTTCAAGTGATACCCTGTCTCGATAGACAGACAGACAGACAGACAGACAGACAGACAGACAGACAGTGCCTGGTGTAGCGGCATACACCTTTAATCCCAGCATTTGGGAGGCAGAGACAGAAGGATCTTTGTGAGTTTGAGGCCAGCTTGGTCTACATAGTGACAGACTATGGACTACAAGGCAGCCAACGCTACTAAAGACCTTGTCTAAAATGTGTGTGTGTGTGTGTGTGTGTGTGTGTGTGTGTGTAAATGAGTTGTTGGATATTCACACAATAGCTCATAATTATCAGAGGGAAATTTGAGTAATGACCTGTGCCCTGGAGAGAGGGACAATGGACAAATCAAAAGTGGGAAGCATAACTTTCCATATGCCAGGCTCTACATCCCCCAGTGTTTGGTATGGAATGGCTCTAGAAAAAGAAAGGGCACAACTATTAACAGGTGTTAATGGCATTGTACCTAAGATTTGACTATAATTAACAGTGTATATTAAAACAACTAAATGCCAAGGTCTTGATAGCAGACTAAATGGAGAGGTTTAGAGTGCTACCAGCACTGTGGAGATGGGCGAAACAGGTACCCTGATCTGACAGTCCTCCTGTATCTCTGCCCAGATGGACGGCATCATTCACTACCTGCCCTTCCAAGCTGCAGGTGGAAAAATTGTGGCGTTCCGCCAAGGCAAATATGCTGTCCTGCGCACAAACTTTGGCCTGACCATTAGTTTCAACTGGGACACCCATGTGACTGCCAAGGTGCCTAGCAACTATGCTAAAGCTGTGTGTGGCCTCTGTGGGAACTTCAACGGGGACCCTCGTGATGACCTGGGTCTGCAGAGTAAAGGGGAAGCCCTCGACCCTCGAGACTTCGGGAAGAAGTGGCTGGTGACAGTGAAGTCTGGCTGCAGAACAGACGAACAACTTCTGTGTCCTAATATGAACAGCGAGATAGTGGTGCAGAACAGAAAGAAGTGTAAGATCCTCGGTGACAGGAACAGTCAGTTCAGGGACTGCTGGAAAGTGCCCGCCTTCAACAGCGCCCTCATAGAATGCATCTATGATAGCTGCCGCATGCCGGGCCAAACTAAGCCACTGTGTGATGCACTGGCCACATACACCGCTATCTGCCAGGCCGAGGGGGTCACTGTGTATCCCTGGAGGAGTGAGAAACTTTGCCGTGAGTATCAGGAGTGGCAACCAGGGGGCTGGATCTGATGTTTGTTCATTAATATACAAGTAACATTGTTTAACCTCTTACAGCGTCTCATGAGGAAGGGGCTGTGCTTATGCCATGGAACTGAGGGATAGCAACATGACAGTAAGAAGTCATAGACAACAGCACTTACAACCAACTACACCTGGCCATCCCAAGTTTGATTGCCAGGGACAGCTGTCAGCCAAAGATGATAGGAATGTCTGAAATGAGGCTGCTGTGACCCAGAGATGGAATCTCCCCTCTTCCTTCATTTTATTTTACTTCCATTTAAACGACCAATGTGCCTAGAGCCCACAGTATTGTAGCACAAGGCGCTGCAATTGCACGGGGCAGGGGGTTCTTTTGGCTTAGTTTCAGTGGTTTGGGGTTTGGACATTTTTCAGTTTCGATTTTATTGTGGTGCTGAGGTGTGACCACAAAGCCTGGTGCAAGTTTGGCAAGTTCTGCCAGGGAGGTCAGCCGAGGCTGTTTGGCTGGGAGCTTCCTTTTGCTTTTGTGGAGCTGCCTGACTGATACGTTTGAGTGACTAGGGTTTAGGGAGGGAAATAAGAAATGGTTTGATTTGGTTGGTTTGATTTGGAGTTTTTTAAAGTTTATTTAAGTTTTTTTTAAGGTTTATTTATTTATTTATTTTAGTCTGAGGTCTGTTGGTTTTTTTTAATTTTTTTTAAAATTTTTCTCTGCTCCCCTCCCTGCCACTCCTCTCCCTCCCTCAACCCTCCCCCAAGATCCCCATGCTCACAAATTATTCAGGAGATCTTATCTTTTTATACTTTCTACTTCCCACGTAGATTATATCTATGTAGGTCTCTCTTAGTGTCCGTATTGTTGTCTAAATTCTCTGGGATTGTGGTTTGTAAGATGGTTTTCTTTGCCTTTTGTTTAAAAACCACCTATGAGTGAGTACATGTGATAATTGTCTTTCTGTGTCTGGGTTACCTCACTCAAAATAATGCTTTCT
>PVIU01033123.1:0-12766 GCA_004026605.1 Ondatra zibethicus | reverse complement strand
AATAAGAGCAACAATGAATAAATGGGACCTCCTGAAACTGAGAAGCTTCTGTAAAGCAAAAGACACAGTCATTAAGACAAAAAGGCAACCTATTGAATGGGAGAAGATCTTCACTGACCCCACATCAGACAAAGGTCTGATCTCCAAAATATACAAAGAACTCAAGAAACTAGACATTAAAATTCTAAATACCCCAATTTAAAAATGGGGTAAGGATCTGAATAGAGAATTCTCAACAGAGGATGTTCGAATGGCCAAAATATACTTAAGGTCATGTTCAACTTCCTTAGCAATCAACTTTTTACCTGTAGCTCTTCATACTGAGCTTGTCTTTAAATAGGCCAAAAAACCAGTTTCATTATGTCATTAATCAAGCAGGTGAGAAAACATTCTCGAAGACTTTTAAGCTGATAACAGAGTACATGTATAATCTATTATGTATTCTTTCATTCATAAACATGGATGTTAAGACAGTTTTGTTTTGTATGTATATTTGTAAGATATATGCAGAAATTACTGGAATGAAAAGTTAGTGCTATACTTGAAATATTTCTTGAATGTAGCATTGTTTTCCATTTAGTAATCACTGAACTTTGTAGAAAATAAATTTTTGAATTTATCTTCAAGTGTATTAGAGATTCATATCAAGCAAAAGCCCTGATTATTAAATTTTATAATAAATGTATGTAAAAGTAAACATGTTATACTTATTATATATTTCCCCAAGTTCTCTATGCCCAACATTCTTCTGCATGCTTTTCTTTCATATTAATTTATGAAACATTTTGAAAAATTACAAACTATTGATAAAGCAAAACTTGCCTTGTGATTTCTCCAAGATATTTTGTGGTTAACCTTTGACACATACTCTTCAATATATGGCTTCTCACTTCAAGAACATATGGATTTTAACTCAAGAGACTGGAAGTCCAGAATCATAGAAACTTCTGAAAATAAAACACATTAAAATAATATTAGTCATATATATTTACAATAAATCTCCATAATTTAGAAATAAAATACAGTAATGTTAATGGATATAATGTTAATTAGAG
This sequence comes from Ondatra zibethicus, assembly GCA_004026605.1. Lineage (NCBI taxonomy): Eukaryota > Metazoa > Chordata > Mammalia > Rodentia > Cricetidae > Ondatra > Ondatra zibethicus. The sequence continues at coordinate 11,711 of PVIU01033123.1, read as the reverse complement.
TTGTGAAAAATACTAGTGAAGGAGTACATTTGATACATGTTAGGAAATGGTATTTACCACAGATCTGAAATCTGTGCATTAGGAATAGCAGTGCCAAAATTATTTATTTGTTGTGGCTGATCGAATATGTGGCAGAGAACACTTGGTTTCTAGACACTTTTTACTTAAGTTATCTTCTGCTATAAAGCAGAATACACCCAAACCTGATGGTTTCAAAGAGCACATGCCCATTTTTGCCATTTTCTATTTGTAAGAACTAAAGATGATGTAGCTGAATTATTTACTTTATAGGCTTTCAGAAAACTGTAACTGAAGTACTATTGATACCATAGCTTATTTATGTTGCACTAATAATTCCTGAGACTGATTAATTTGTAATTAATAGGAATTTATTTAACAGTCTAACATCAAATTTCAAATAGATAGAGTATCTGATGAAAGATGCTTCATGTTTATATGATGGTGCTTTATCTGCTGCAAATTCCAAAAGGTGCTGTGATCTAAATAGCAAAAGAAATGCCAAGGTAAACCTGAACCTGACACTTTTATTTTTCTTGAAGAATGACTTACAATGGCCTACTTAGCTAAATATATTCACCTATTAATACTCCAAGTATTAAAATTCAATGTAATATTGGGAAAACAAAATCTTTCAAAGCCTGAGTAGGAACAATTCCTTTTTAAGATGATACACTTGTTTCTCATGGGACTCATGTCTTTTAGGACTGTTAGATTAAGGCTTTTCATTATTCTATAGCATGTGACAAGAAACTATATTCATATTCCACATCATAGACTCTGAATAATTTTTCAGATAACAAACAATAGAACAATCCCTAAAAGGGATGAATACAGAGAAATCAGTTCTGTCAAAAGAAAAATCAGTGTTTTGAAACTTATTAATCAAAGTGGTTCTTTCATTAATAACATTAATTTTTTAAACTTACCGCACTTACATTATTAGATATAGCCCACACTTAAAAAGTTAGTAGTTTTATATGAAAAGAATGAACAATAAAACCTGAAACACAGTTGAAAGACATTAATTTGAATTATTATAAAGGAATACAAATTTTCTGAGAAATTACTATATGTAGTTTGTTATAATAGCTATCTTACTGATTTTATGATCTCTAAAATATTAAGATCTAGTTAGATATATTAAATGATAACAAAATAATGCAAGTGATAGCAAAAAGGAATGTGTCATAATCATTCCATTACATAAAGTGAGTGAAATGTACTGTTATTGCAAGAAAAAGTACCACAATGTGACTTTTCAGCAAGAAAGTATAAGAACAATTACCAAGTACAGTATATTTCACATATGAGGACAGTAATATAACTTTTGATCAATGTTCAGTGAGAACATAAAGAGGAATGACTTTTTAACATCAGACAGATTTGCATAGTCACTAAAATAAAAGAGAATGTTTGCTTTGTCCTGTGTTGTTTATGACATCAAATTTTCCTGTAGTACCATGTCTTATTCAATGATATGTACCACACTTAGCTCTGTTTATTATGTTTCTAGAGTTTCCACGCAGTTTTTTACATAGATCCCCTCATTTATTGAAAAGTAAGAAATCATTGGTGAACTTCTACTTCATTATGGAGTGTACATATACAGTGTACATAATAGACACCTGTTTCTCTGATTCTCTGTGTGTGTGTGTGTGTGTGTGTGTGTGTGCGTGTGTGTGTGTGTGTGTGTGTGCGCGCGCGCGTTGCTGGGTCCTAATACCTTACTCAGGGAAGGGGGTGAAAAGGCACAACATCAATGGTCACAGATGCTGGGAGTCAGGTAGAAGGTTCACAGCAGACTCATTTATTTAACAGCAAGGAAAAACTCCCTGTACCTAGGTGTTCTGATCCATTGACAGTTGATATTTCATGCTCAATTCTCATTGAGTAGGCATGATTAGGACCTCTGACTAGAGGTCCTTTTGCTAGGCACTCAGGAAGCACTGCTTGATTGCTCCTTATTGGTTAGGCACAGACTGGACCTTTGACAGCTCCAAACAGGCTCCCGGTTGGCTCCTTTTGGCCTTGTAGGCATTAACTTCCTACTTATTTACCCTTTATTATTTATTACATAGAGCACTCAGTGGGACCTAGAGTTCTTTGCTCAGGCCTTGTTTATCCTGCCTCAGGAGGGCTCAGCAACTGGACTGTGACTGTCTTATGTTGGCCTGCCAAACAATCTTGGACCAGTCTTTGACTACCAGCCATTGAGGAGCATTCAATCCTGGAGAGCTGCCCCAGTGTGTGTGGGGGGGTAATAATAGCCTTTTGAATTACAAATAACCAGGCATATGTAACCTACTGTGGAGGACTTTGAGAAGGATCCATAAGAGTCATTAAAACCTGAAGAGTCACCTTAGTTGCTGTCTACTTGTGTTGAATCTGCTGCATGAGACATTTAAGGAGAATAAGGGTTAATATGACCACCCTACCAATTAATTCATATATGAACATCCATTAGGGATTCAATAGCCTTGTTATATTATGCCAAACATTTTTTTTTTTAAAAATGAGGAATCAGGTTAATTAACCTCTGCCCTTAATAAGGCAATTTGTTAGGGGGGGGCAAGGAGAGCAAGAAAGGGGAGTATATACACTACCCATCTTAGGTTATTCCCTCCTTGGGGGAAGCAAGTTGATCCACAGCTGGACGTACATATCTTACAGGGACCCACATTGGCATTGTGGTAGTCTGAAGAAGCATACCCTCTCCCACAGGTTAATAGGGGTCTGGAGGCTTCCATCAGAGGGAAATAGGATTTCTCCAGGGGCAGGGGTGTGTTCCTTGGAAGGGAAGCCCAATTCGTGAATGCCAGATTGGGCACTTGTCATCAAACTGAAGAAGTTCATATGTGAAAGGACCTCTGTTAAGGCCAGATGAGGATCTCTCCTAGTCTATGGTGAGATAATCCTGGCCAATAGCTCATTATAGTCTCTGATCCTCTCCACAATGGCTTGTCCTTGTGGATTATAGGGTATGTAGTATAGGAAATCTTTCAAGAGCCCAGAATGTCATTGAATTGTTGAGAGAAATAGGCAGGACCATTATCATTCTTAAGTGCCAAGGTACCCCACAACTACCATAGCTGACTTAGGGCCTTGATAGTATTGACAGCTTTCTCTCCAGAAAGAGTGAGGACATAAACAAATGAGAAACACATATCTATTATCACATGAACATATTTAAGATTGTCAAAGGGGGCATAGTGCATAACATCCATCTGCCAAATGGCATTAGGCATTAAGCCCTGGGGACTAAGCCCTGCTCATTGAAATGGGATTAAAGGAGTAAGAGGTGCACAAGTGGCACATTTTGGGGATAAATGTTAAATTGGGAAAGTGGTAATCTTGGAAGAAGTCTATGCAAATTCTATGGAGATAGATGAAACTACTGGTGCAGAGTCCTGACATGCTCTAGGAGAGCCATACTGGTTGTTAATATGATTGTATCTGTGACCTCATTTCCTTGAGTTACTATTCCATGTAGTTTGGAATAAGATCTAATATGTGACAGGTACCAGGACTCAGTTCTCTGATTTAAGACATCTTGTATAAGCAACATAATGCTGGTAATGGGTATCAGTGAGACTTTGACTCCAGAAAAGGCCATCACATGAACTGTCTGTACAGCATTCTGGGTGTCAGAAAAACATGTTAATGAGCTCAGTCTGACGCTCCAATAGAATTTTGAGGAGGGCAAATAGCTCATCCAATTGAACAGAACTAGGGTTAGGGATAACATATGTAATATCTTTGGAACCAGGATGCTACATAAGAACATTATATCTGTTTTATTGGAATCTGGAAAGGCCAGGGTGACATGAGGGATGGGAGTGGAGGAAGGGACTGCATGGGGCTGAATATTTATTAGAAGTGTAAGGAGCTCTCCTAAGAACTTGTTTTTTGGCAAATGATTGTCAATGGTTCGTGTGAAGTCTGCGAACATCTCCTGGAATGAGCTAGAGTCTGCCCAGAGAGACTCGTTATTCTTTAAAGAAAAGAAGTTTATCTGGCTCTTATCCATATGTTCTCTGTGCCAGCATCCATGCTTTAAGGCCAAGATAGAAGGATTGTTCAAACTTAGTGGTGGTTTCACACAGATCAGAATGCACTTGAAATATCCATAAAAGGGGCTTAAATTGTGATAATACTCCCCCCAAAAAACCCTGGGTGTCCAGAACATCATTGACAATAAGGGTTTCTGAAGGTCGTGGTGTTGCAGGCTGGAGGTAGTTAAAATGGCCATAATAGATGGGCAGGTAGGGCACTCCAACAATGAAAAGAGGTGTCTCATCTTTTGATCGGGAATGGGTAGAAATGAATTAAGCCAATTAACTGTGCCACATAATTGTAATTCTGATAATGAGTATAATTCCTTCCTTTCCAATTTAAAGGAAAAATGGTAAACTTGCTTAGAAATGGAAAATCCCAAAAACTCAAAGGAAGAGTACCATTTGAACTTTATCTGGCACCACCATCAGATGTAATGATTCAAGATCTTTTAACACATTTTTAGCAGTCCTTTGCAGATAGACTACATCTGGATATGCCAGAAGGAGGTCATCCATGTAATGGGTTAAGAGGATGTCCTTGGGAATATTCACCAAGGCCTGAGAAACATATAACTGTCACATTGTGGGGTTTTTTTCATTCCCTGGGGTAATACAGTCCATTGATATCTCTTGGTTGGCTTATGCATATTAGGCCCCCATACTGTAAAGTCAAAGTGATCTTTATTCTGTGGTGCTATGGAAATTAGAGAAAAGCAATCCTTAATATCTAAAACTAAAATATAATAAGATAGAAGAATAGCACTAGGGTGTGTGAGGCTTGGTTGTGTGAACTCCATTTTTCTCCATTTGATCATTAAATGCACAGATATCTTTCAGAGGGGAGTGGCATCCTGATCTCTTTGGAATAACAAATATGGGAGTATTATATTTACTAGTAGGTGATTCTATGTGTCCTATAGATTTTTGATTATCAGAGTCTTCTCTTACTGGTAGGGCTGAGGAGTACCCTGCCTGGAGTTGAAAGAGACAGGTACTTCAGCAGATTGTGATCTGCAAACTTTTGCCCAATGAAATCCTTTATTGAAACTGGGGCATTAGGTCCTACGTTTTCTCCCAGGGGAAGTTACACCACAGATGGCCTGGTTTTTCACACCTCCAACAAGATCTATCTACTTGGGGGCCCTTGGGTGCATCATAGGTATACTGCCTGTCTATAAGGAGGGAATCCAGGGAAGCAGTGAGGGCAGCAATAGGACTGTTGCTAGGATCAGGATCTCTTGTGGCCAATATCTACTTGTGAATGTCCCAATTGCTGACAACTGCAACCACATTGTGGGTTGGGGTTTCCCAAACTAATTGTTTGATTAACATTTCCCTAATTGGGCCTGGGCCTACTCTCTGTTTCACTGCTTCATTGAGACATGCGAGAAAATCAGTAAAAAGTTGCCCTGGTTGTTGCATAAGATTGTAGAATTACATCAGGCATCTGTCTCTAGCAGTGGCTCCATGGCTTCTTTCTGATTCCACCTTCTTACTTCCAGAATTCAGTGTAGTTTTCCCCTCCTAGCTCTATTCTTTTGCCCTATCACAGACTCAGACAGTTTATTAACCAATGGTATTCACATCTTACAGAAGGGGAATCCCACATCACTGTGTAACTGTTAATGATGCTTCAATAAGATTGGTATTCAAAGAAGATAGTTTAAAATACCATAGAGAATTCAAAATAATAAATTCCATAAACAAAAATTTAAGTAAACATAAAATACTAAACATGCTAAAAGTAGCATAGAAATTTTATTTTGTCCTCATATATAGTTTTTTTGTTTTACCAGAAGAATAAGTATACAAGCACTGCTTCAAGATACTTTGTTCTTTTACTTTTTATTTATACCAAGTATTCCATTTCCTAGATTATGCTGTGGTAACATATAAAGTTTTTTTGACACTTTATTTTTTCTCTTTTGCTTAATGTAGATTTTTTTCACCAGATTTAATCTGAACAGAATTTCCCCTCTCTTTCTGCTCCCAGGTATTCCCCACTTTCTTTTCCATCCATTTTCAACCAATTTCTTTCTCTCATCAGAAAAATACATTCTTCTAAAGATAACAACTACTTTTAATATATAACTTTATTAATTTACTCTCCCACAGATGAATTCCAAGTATTACCATGCTAACTTTTGGAATATTTGTTTACTTTTGACTTTTTGACACAATTTTTTTGATATGAGGTGATATATCACACTTTTCTTAATTTGCATTCCTTTGACAACAGTGATGTTTAACACTTTAATAATTTGCCAAAGATACTATGCACCTCAGACACAAGGAGCCCCTAAGCTGGAATGACTTTAGTACCTATTTGGAGGGTATTGGGCCAAAATTTTCTCAGGGCCTGTACCTCAAGGCCTATAGGACAGAAAAAATCCTGGCTCAAGTTTGAGTGAGGATGAGACAGCAAAAATTAGGGAGACGTCCCACTAGGAAAAGAGAGGGTTTGGCTGCCTCTCATTGGATGGAGGCACCTCCACATCACACCATGTCAATTAAGCTATATAAGCTGATTCTCACAGTAATAAACTGAGTTCCTGCTTTGACTCAGCTCCCTATCACATCTGATTGTCCTGTTTCATGGGGCTGCTGAACATGCATCATGCATAGTGGGGCTGTGGGATAGGCAGATAGTGCACTCATCTTTCTCTGGGAAATAAGGAGGTTCAAGAGGCCTAGTAAGGGGGGGCTAATTTTACTAAAGCAAAAGATATTATGCATACTTCAAAGGATGAGGGCACCTAACCGTTATACATAGCTGTGATACCTATGAATCATATCAATGATCTGAATGGCACCAAACGATTAAGGTGCAGTAGTGGTTCACAAAATATTGTAGCAACCAACAGCTGTTCAATTAGACATACGAAATTTTAAAAATGAGTGAAACTGTACCTGGTACTGGAACCATAGCTACTTTATGAAATGATGTCATAGATATTGGAGAACCTGTAAAAAATAATTTATTAGACCAGCATAATCTCTCATAAAATCTAAACATTTGTACTTATATCCATAGATAAGTATAGTCTTCATGCCTCATTAAGCAAACTTCTCTACAACCAATAAGAACCATTACAGAAAACTACAACCAATCAAACATTGAGTGTGGAATCCAGTCCCAGTGGATATATCTGCAAAATGGGCAAAGACCTTGGTTTCAGGGACGATTGTTTAAGTGTACATGAAAAGATTCTCAAGCAAGAATGTTAGAATTTTTTTGTTAAGTTCCATCTCAAAGAATGTCAGAAGCCACAACCAAAATGTCTTACCAACATGATTGTCTGAACATGAGCTGAACAAGGCAACATCAATAAACATGTCAAATAGATGAGGAAAAGCTCATAAGAACTCAATTCCACACAAAATCCTATAGGCAACTAAGGAAAGTTGAGAGTGGAAGGAATAAGCTGTCTTCAAGAAAAACAAAATGAGAATAATAGCAAAAATTTACATTTTGGTGTTGGTGCCCAAGTTGAGACTCCCAGAGAGACCACTGGAATCAATTCAAGTCCAGAATGCAAAAACAAGGTTTATTTCTCTGTGCATACAGTCCAGCTAGCTAGGAGCAGTACCCCATGTGATGCTGCACAGTAAGGAGAGCTCCTGTTCCTTGTTTGGGGTTGATGTATATAAGCAAAACCCACAAGCCAGGTTTACTCAGGTTGGTTTTGCTAGATATGCGGGGTTGATTACTTCTGTACACCCTCTTTCCCCCTGTAAGCAGCAACTTTTCTTTTGTACATGCCACCTGCCCTCCCCTGAGCAGTTACATCTGCTTTTGTCTAGACAACAAAGCTGGGTATTGACAGGTGGCTAGCTGTTAGGGGCATTTCATGGTTTATACTTTTGCAGAGGTTTTTGTTTTCAACTAGCTCTTGATGTTGCAAAGTTCCTGAACCCAGCATCTTAACCAGCTCCTGATCAAGCAAAGTTTCTCAAATTTTTTTCTGTCCTCACATTGGGGTAAGCATATTCATTTATTTTAGAGATTATCTCTGTTAGTCTATTAATTGCTATTCTGTCCAATAGCAATGACAGTTATGGTGTCATAGCCATTTGCCCTAGAATTACTACAAAATGAGTCATTGCCTTACAGTTAATTTTATTACATACTTTCTCTGATTTTTAATTCCCAATAACATTTTAATTATAGAAAGTTTATTAATGACAAATAGGATTCAAATTTGATATTTTATCATTATAACCCTTAAAATAATGCCTTGAACAAAGATGGTAGGTGATAGATAACATACATATTGTACCAGGCTTTCTCTTTTGAGCCACCGGTCCACTCCTAAATCATGATACAGACTTACTATTAGTTATAAATTCCTGGGTTTATCTTATGCTCATTTTTTCCTAGCTCTTGTAACTTAGCCCATTTCTCTTCATATATATTTTGCTACAAGGCTTTTTACCTCATAGCTTTTTGCATGTCCTATTTTATCTAGCTGACTATCCACTGCCTAGCTGACTGGCCCCAGGGTCTCCCTCTTTCTTCCCTCATTCTCTCTTCCTTCTCTTCTTTCTCTCCACCTATTTATTGTCTCTGATTACAGCCTCACTGATCCTTTCTCTGCCTTACTATTAGCCATTCAGTTCTTTATTTTATCACAGAGTGGCGATAGGCAGTCAAGGCAAAATAAACATAACACATCTTTAAATAAATAATTAAGTGAAAGTTGTACAAACAGATGCAACACATCTTTATATCGTTAACAAAGGCAGAAGAAATAAATGGAGTGCACCTTCACATACTTAAATAATATTCTGTTGCATAAACTAATGTCACACATCTTTGACCAGTTGGAATAATATTGCACAGCAATATATAGACTGGAAATTTAAAATACTCAAAGAGAACATTCTAAATGATAGTATTAACTACAACTTTATAAAAGCTTAAGTTTTATAAAAAATGTTTTTCAGAATTAAAAGTTCAGGTGCTCATAATCCTATGTTTCAAAAAGTTTACAGTATAAATAAACAAATTAGCAAACAGACAAACAAATGATTATGTAACCTTTTCCCCAAGCAGCCTTTCTTGCATCTGCCAACACTATGAAGGAGAGTCAGTGGGTGAGTTTTTTTTCTGTTTCTAAAAAAAAATGTATCTTTGCCTTCAGGATCATACCATCTTGCTATGGTGAGCAACCAAGTATAGTGTCAGTAGACTGTGCTGTTTTGGGTGCTTTTAGGAACCTTATGACCAATAATTTGAAAAGAGGTAAATTTTGCCTTACATTGACTTTATTGATGAATTTAAACCTCTGAAAGCATCATTTTTGAGTCCGACTTTTCTAAAAAATGTGTATTTTAAAATAGCTTTAATATTACAGGGTTTATATAATACTTATCCCTACATTACTAATTTATATTAACCTGGTGTAGGAGGTCCTTCTTTATTTCTGTTGCTTTCATTGGTTAAATAGAAACTGCCTTGGCCTTTTGATAGGGCAGCCCTTAGGTGGGTGTAGTAGACAGAATGGAATGCTGGGGGAGAGAAGGCAGTGTGGCAGACGCCTTGCTTCTCTGGCCCAAGATGGACACTGGTTAGACTCATGCTGGTAATAGACTCGTGATGAATACAGATTATTAGAAATGGGCTGAATCAAGATGTAAAAGTTGGCCAAGAAGAGGCTAGAACTAATGGGCCAACGAGAGTTTAAATGAATACAGTTTCTTTGTAATTATTTTGGTGGCTGGGAGCCGGGGGAAGGACGCAGCCATCTCCCCCGTACTACAAATTGGCTGCCCAACGTGGTTGACTGACTACACATTAAATCTGAGAGAGCTTCAAAAAGAATACAGAGTTTAACAGAGTTTTTGCTGTTTGCTATCAGCGTGCCGCAGAGAAAATTTCCTCACCCAGCAGCCACAACAGTAAAAAGCTGCGGTGGTTTTAAAATGCTGGCTTTCTGGGCTGTGCTGCCAGCACCATCTTTGGCTCCCGCTGGAGACAGATTATTTGGATGGGATTTCTGACTAAAGTGCTATAGCTTGCTTGATGGCAATGTGGACTGCTGTGTGCCTGGAACTCTACGCAGCTCAGAGGCACAAGTGACTCAGAGGCACAAGCAGCCCCACCATGCTAGCCGTGCACTGCACACGGCTCAGAGGCACAGCGGCTCCACCATGCTGAACTGTGCTGATTTCAGGCAGGAACTATCATAATTATCATAATAATAGCTCAGTTAAGGTTTAGACTGGGCAGGAAATAGGCAGTACCGTATTACTCATACATGGTGCAACTTAAGTTTTTAATAACTGCTTAGCATTTTAAGAAATGCTCCTGGATAGTAAAGAATTACAGATTCACAATAGGACAGATTCAGACATAAAAGACCACTAAATGGGTCACAGTGTTGGATGGCTGTACATAGGCTTGGGAGAGAAAAGAAAAAGAGTATAGAGAGTCAAAGTTAATGCTTAAAATAAAAGGGTAAAGTCTTTAAAGAGATGGAGTACAGATAGTAATAGATTAGAAAAAAAATAAGCCACATAAAAATGGAAAATTCACAGAATGTCTAGATTATGTATTTTATTGTGTTTTCTTTGAATTTTTTTGGCTGTGAAGGAGCTAAGTACAGAGAGAATTTTCATTATATGGGCTGCCAAACAAAACCAATATATATGTTCTAAAAGTATCATGACTTCCAAATTCAGGTCTAAGGATATGATGCTTTGTATAAATTTTTCACAGAATAAACAAACATATTATTCTAAAATTAAGAGATCTGTTTCTGTGGGAGCTCTGTCCACTCCTTCAGCCAATAGCCTTTAAGATACCAGCACACTGGGGCTAGGTCTATTTCATTTTAAAAAGTGGCGGCAGCCCTCTGGTTTTCTCTCTTGCTTCCAGCTCCCGTTCCGACTGCTAGACTCTCTGTTTCCTGTTGGTTATAAGAGGGCTGTGGTGTAGGACGGTGTTCTGTAAGTTTTTCCCCTCCAATAAATAACCCCTTTTAATCCAAACTGGTGTGGGATTGTTTTGTGGCTTTATTTGGCACCTCAACTTTTGGTTTTAGGACCCCCTCCACTCCCTCCATCCCCTGGCTAGGCTGCCTGCTGTGGGCTAGGCTGCTTGGCACAAGCCCTCCCAGCTGCAGCCTGAGCGTAGAGGTAGCAGTTAAAAACTCCACGCCTTCTGGGATCCACGCTGCCCGCCTGGTTTGCTGAGCGGTTTTTTTTTTTTTTTTTTTTTTTTTTTTTGGTGGTAGATGCCTTTAATGTCAGCACCAGGGGGGCAGAAGCAGGCTAGTCTCTTTGAGTTTGAAGCCAGCTTGGAGGTACATAGTGAGTTACAGGCCAGCCAGAGGTACAGAGTTAAACACTGTCAAAAAGAATCCTTAGGTAAGTTATTGAGTAGTCAGATACAAGAGCAATTGGTCTATGTTCTAGTCACTGTATTTTTTTTCCCATACATTGTTTTGTTTTATTTTTTCCATTCAAGAACATAATTAAAGATAAAAAAAATTTTTTTTCCTTTCTTCCCCTTCTCCCGGTCCCCTCCCACTACCCCCCACCCCTCCTCCCTCCCCCTTTTTCCTTGAAAGAGGGCATGGTGCCCTGCCCTGTTGGAAGTCCAAGGCCCACCCCCATCCCTCCTGGCCTAGG
>PVIU01033122.1:0-12769 GCA_004026605.1 Ondatra zibethicus | reverse complement strand
CATTGAAATATAAACACAAATAATGTTTGCTTAGATTCAAAACAACATGTACTCACTTTACTAGCTGTAAATAATGGACTCTGGGAAAATTCTCAGCCAACCTCTCAGATAATACTCAGGAGATCATTTGTAAGCCTGGTATGTTAGGTTTGAGATGTATAAACCAACTCCCAGAGCATAATGGCGATGGTATAGACAGTTAATAGTTTTCTGTACCTGTCTTTTGCTTCCTGACCCTAAAGTATCAGTGAAGATGGAAATATTTTCTTGAAATAGTTTGAAGAATGTCAAATGCATCTCCTCTCCCTCATAGTTGGGATAAAAAAGCAACCTTCTATGAAAGAAAGACACTCTGATTCTTATTAATATCAGCGATTGATTTATTAATTTTTTGAGAAAATATTTCATAAATTGACTTCATTTATTATTATGTGGTACTGTTCACAATGACCATAATAGGTAATCAACATTAAAAATTTGAAGTTGATACTATAGCAAAAACATAAGTTAAAAGTAATATAAAAACTTTTCTGCCATGAAGTCTAGAATTCTCTTCTTGACTATATGTTAGTAGAATTAATACATATTTTTTTCATACATTGTTTTGTTTTATTTTTTCCATTCAAAAACATAATTAAAGAAATAAAATTTTCACCTTTCTTCCCCTTCTCCCGGTCCCCTCCCACTACCTCTCCACCCCTCCTCCCTCCCCCTTCTTCCTTGAAAGAGGGCATGGTGCCCTGCCCTGTTAGAAGTCCAAGGCCCACCTCCTTCCCTCCCAGCCTAGGAAGGAGTGCATTCAAAAAGTCTCGGTTCTCAAAAAGATAATACATGCAGAAGAGATAGGTCCTGGTGTCATTGTTGATGGCTTCTCCGTCTGCCCCCTTTCGCCGCCACATTCAGAGAGTCTGGTTTGATCACATGCTCATTCAGTCCCAGTCCAGGTGGATTGGTGCGCTCCCATTAGTTCAGGCACACTGTCTCAGTAGGTGGACCAGCCCCTCACGGTCCTGACTTCCTAACTCATCTTCTCCCACCTTGAGCTCTCTAATATACAATTAGTTACTAAGTAATATCCAGTTTCTAGATATCTCGCATTATGTAAAGTATTTTAGAGACATTTGGTTGATATTTACAAATAAGTTTTGAAGGGCATTTTGTCATCCATGTTTTATACTGATGAAAATCAATGCCTAAAGAAGAAAAGGAATCTTACTATGCCTGCCATACATGCATTGCAATATCATCTCCGGTTACTTACTCTTCAGTCCGTCCTCTCCTGCTTCTATTATCCCAGCTTGCTGCTTAGCGAACTACTCAGTAGAAAATCCACTTATGGTGATGAGAGGTAAGCCATCTCAAAAATAGTAGCAGAAATACTGCAGATTTGTTTTAATCCTCAACTCAATATATTCCAGGGATCGGGAAGGGGAATCATCCGCAGAAGCAGGTTTATTATTTTGTTTGATACCAGGTAGATATCAGGGATAATAAAGTCTTATCTTAAGTACAGAGTGTGGCATACAGTGTAATACAGGTTGTGAAACAACTATAATTTACTATCAGATTTCCAATAATCACTATGGTGCTTATGTCTTTGAAAAACTGAAAAATAGCAATATTTTCAATTATATCATTATTTGAAATTACCCCAAACTAAAGTGTAATTAAAATTTATGAAAGCACATCTGGGTTCTTAAGAGTTGTTTCTTTGCCAGGTGTATCAAAAATGTACTCAAGTAACTTAGCGTTCCGCGTCAGTGTGCATGCCTGTGAGTGTGTGCGTGTGTGTGTGTGTGTGTGTGTGTGTGTGTTGGTGGGTGGGTAGGTGTGTGTGGGTGTGGGTGTGTTGTGTTTGGATGCTGTGAGAACCTTGTCTTAACACTAACTCTAGATTCATTTATTCTAAGTTATTCCCTTAAATTGCTGCTGTACCTTTCACTGTGCTGTTCATAAGATAGGCTCTACACTGTTTCCTTCTACTTTATTCATAAGGGTCTTACATCTTTGTAAAATATGTGTTATACATTGGCCAGCTGGTCTAATGGCCAGCTCACGATATACCTGCCCTCTGATGGATTGTCTTATTTAAATTATTTAAAATGATCGAGAATGAGTTTTTATCTGTGTTAAGCCTGTTGCTGCATTTTCCAAATCTTTACATTGGCTTTGAAGCATAAAGTTCCTTTATGTATTCATTTGATCTCACCTTATGCATAAATTCTTTTTGATGAAGCTATCTTCCCCTTTTTTATCTAGTACAAGAAAAAAAATTTCAGTAGATTCTTAGGTAATGTTCTTTGAAAGAATTATATAAAAATAAAACAAAAAGCATGCCAATTTATTAGTCATCAAATTTATGCTAAATTTCCATTAATTTTATAACCATAGAATCTTTCATAGTAAGAATTTAGTTTACCTTATTTTATAGTTAATAATTTATTACATGTACTTCTATTTAGCTTTTTCTAAATCATTTATATCACAATTCAGTTTTATCCTTTGAAAGTTTATTATTTGGATGTACTATTAAGCTTCATATGACAGATCCTACACATTTGAATCAGGGAAAATGACAGCCTTGAAAAAGTGTCTAAATGTTCATCTCACAGTTGATATAACCTGGAGACTTCGGCTTCATATTAACGACCATACCCTCCCACTGTTGAAAGCAAATGTGAGAAAATAACCACCTTTCAAATGTGTTCCTGAATGAGAATGAAAATAAAAGAACTGATGATATTAGATCTCTGAGTACTAGAAAATATCTACAAAACAAACTGTGTTGCAAAGTCAAATATATTTTCAGATTCCCACTTTCAGTTTTGACAGTAGGATTTTCAAGCATAATAAATGAGCTATTTGGGACAAGAAATGATGTGAAGAAAAATTGTCTAAATGCTTTCTTTGAGAAATTTCAAAATTCCAACAGAGGGCAGATTTAATTTTTGTGGAAGTTAGTAATACTATAAATCAGAAAGTCCATGCACTGTTAATGTAAAAGCATTGCAAAAGAAAGATGTTTAGGGATAAGACAGGGAAAAATCTCGTAAGATACCAACCCTACAAAAAGAGGTAAAGGCAATTATGAAAACTCAATAGGAGAGGTGGCACTACCCAGGAAAGGACACACAAACTTGTTGTCCAATGCCAAAAGGTCAGTTCTGAAAGCATACATATGTATAACATCATACAAATTGAGCATGTTACAGTTAGGAGTATACATGTATATACATAAGCATATATGTATGCAATGACAATTTGTGAACAAATGCCATGAGTTTGTGGGTTATTTCATGTGTGAAACTTGCCAAGGTTTATAGTGAGGAGAGGAAATGGAGAAGTGCTGAAAATATAGTATAGTCTCAAAATTAAAATTTAAAAAAAGGGGGGGGAATGCCTTTAGTTAACTTATGTGCTGCACCTGGTCTGGCCTCATAGATGGAAAGGGATCCAAAAGAGAAACTTCCATTCCCACAAACTTCTTCTTGATGAAGAAATATGACTTGTAGGCCTTTGAAGGATGCACTAAGTGCTAGAGAAACTGTACATATCATGAATGTGTAGCTGAAGACGTTTATATTAATATTAATTTAGAAAAGGATAGTTTGTAAAATGGGCACTTTGTAAGAATAAGTATGAATAAATTTTAACTTTTCATGAAGAAAAAACTGAAATTTCAAATAAGGGAACACTAATAGCAATGGCATAGAAATGAAAATGATGCAGAAGTTTGGAAAAAATGTAACATCCATATGAGAAGAAACAAGAGTAGGTCATAACATGAAGGAAATGTAGGCAGCCATTATGGAAAAAGGAAGATGAAGGAAACATGCCTGAGTCACTGGCTAAATAAAGTTTCAACTACTATATTTTGTTTATGAAAAACAACAAAATGTATTTTAAATATTAAAATAAATGTTATCAAATTGGGCATATAGTTCAAAAAGCTAAACCATGGGACTGTACATTACGTTAGACTGATATATGGGTAATAAGAGGTTCAAATGTTAAATAGCTTGAATGAATGTGTGGGTGGGCTCCAACGTCCGTTCTCATTATTTATTTTTTAGCAAGAAGCATGATCAAATTCCTACAGAATTTAATATCCAGAGCAATGATCATAGTGTTTTGCCTACTTGACTGCTCTGAATGTTCCTTTGATATCTTTTGTATGTCCATGTTTTGTTTTGTATGTTGTGTGTTCATGTGTAAAGTCTACATGTGCCTCTTTGGACATGGGGGAATCAGCGGTTACTCCTTTTCTTCCCTCCTTAGATCCAGTCCTGTTGCTAATTTCTCTGTATGTCAGAATAAGTTGCCTTTGGTTCTTAGGACTGTCTTTTCTCTCCTTGGCATCTTATTATAGGTAAAGAGGGATTTATAGATTTGTGCAAGTCCTTCTGGTTATCTGTGGGTGTTGAGGATCTCAACTTGAATGCTGAAGGCACAGCAGCAGGCATTTGCCATATATGCCTTCTAGCTTGTCCTACCTTAACATCAAATTTATGTAGGTAAAGCCATTTAATTAAATTTTGCCTGATTGGCATCTTTGTAAATACTGACTTTGTATCCTATTCCATTCATTCTATTTACTCAAAAATATTAGGATAATTGACTCTTCATAACTTGAAATATTATAATAATTAGTTCTCAAAGTTCTAGGAAAATGGCAAGACATTAAACACTTAGAAAAAATGTAGCTCATTCTTATATAAACTAAACAGATTCTGGAGGTAAATGATGTCATAAACCAAAGCACTTAAAAGAAATTTTACACAAGCACACAAAAAATGGACCTTTGTCTCAAAACATCATTGTACTTTTTCCAACACTGATCAAAAATTCAGACACAAAGCAATTTCTATACATGCAAAAATAAGATATTAAAAATTATATTATAATACCACAAATTAAGACTGTGGAAACTTGGTGGTTCCTAGAAAATCAGGGAGATATTTAGATATAGCATTCTTGGGCATATACTCAAAGGACTCCCACACCCTGCAATAGAGATACCTGTTCAACCACATTTAATGCTGCTCTGTTCATAATATCCAAAAGTTGGAAACAATCTAGATATATGTCAATTTGTGAATGGATAAAGAAAAAAATGAAATATCACTTGGTCTTTAAAAATTAATAATCAAATTCTTAGGAAAATTGATGGAACCATAAAAAATCATGTAGTCACTTATATTTGGGTATTTGCTATTTAAGTTATTGATAAGCAAGCTACAATACTTGCGACCACAGGGGTTAGGTATAAAGTAAGGTACTAGGTGGAAGTGATGGAACTCTTTAGGATGGGGAATGCAGCAGATAGATATGAGTGGGTGAGGGAGAGGGGTTGAAGAGAGCGCGAGTGACGAGGGGAATGAGGGAGGAAATACAAGGAGGGACATGTAAAACTAAAGGTCATTTGTGTGCTCATATGAAAATCTAATACAGTAGAATTTTATAAAACTATATATATATGAAGGTGATCTAAATAAAATCACCAAAGGACAGGGCATATAAAGGTCCAAGTGAACATTATTTTCAACAAATGAAACTTCCATTAACAAATTTGGGTTTTATCTAAAAGTTGTTTGGCAACTTATAAGAACCTTCAAACATCCCAAACTATTGCCAAAGATAATGGTTTCTCACCATAGACTAATCCAAATGTCCTATTGCTAAAAACCAAACTTACACAATTTGCTGAACAAGGAGAAGTCAAACTGGAGACTTCTCAGAGCTTTTCCACCTAAGCACTAGTATTCATGGTACTAAAAGTTACTCTGAACACTACAAAAGGAGTACGATAAACACCAACCCAGTTACAAACACTTCAGTCTTCAAGAGTAAACTACCTGTGAGATGAATTAGTGAAATAGTGCCACAAAGCTTGTAGGAATAACCTACCAATCTCATTGTACACAAACCCATTCCATGCCAAGAACCTGAGACTAGATAGATCAGGCACCTAGGGAAAAGCAACTACTATTAGGCTAAAGCTACATAGCTACAAAATGACTCCTAACTACATTCTTCTCTATTCATATATTGGTGACTTGCTTTACTACTTCAATAGATTTGAACAAATTTAGAGACCTACAGGTAGACTATGTGCAGAGAGTAAGAGATTTTGGAATAGTCAGTCCCTAATGGGATACTTCCTTTCAATCCCAATTTCAGTGCTTAGGGAACTCTGTATAAGAGGAGGCAGAAAGAGGGCAATGTCTGTAGGAGGTGGAGAACACCACAGACAAAGGCCTTCTGAGCACAGCATGGTTAATGCACATAGGAACTGACAGAGTGTGGCAGCATGCACAGGGCTTGCTCGGACCTCAATAAGATGGAGTCGCAACCCTGAGAATAGAAGTAGACACCAGTCCCAATCGCAAACTCAGAAGGTATCTCCCATTGGTAACTACCTGCAATTGAAAAATTAATTTCCTTCAAGGGGCTCTCACTAGTGCAACAAACCACTTAATTGCGGTCCCCAGGCCTAGCAGTAGATGGACCACACAAAGAGAACTTAGCAGCCTTCTTCAAGGTTCTTTTCTTGTAATACAGTGTCAGGACTCTTTTTTTAATCTTACAGATTGCTTGATTGTATACTATGGCTTGAGGATTTTGGTCTTATGATATTCCTGTTTGTGGGAATGTGTGTATATCTATGTGTGTTTCCTGTGATTTTTCTTTGGTTCTTTTTCTCCATTTTTTTACATATTTGTATTTGTTTGTTTTTATCTTATTATTATTTCTTAGATGTGTGTTTCTTTTGTAAGGGGAAAAAGAAAGGGAGTGGAGCAAAATGAGAGGAGGAGTGAGTAGGAATTTGGAGAAGTTGGGGGACATGAAACCCTAATAAGATATATATTATAGATATAAATTTTCAATAATAAAAGAAGAAGTAATAAAAGCAAGCAATTCTACATAACTGTTTTATCTTGAAACTCTACTTAAAATATGTCTATCAATAGATTCATATTAAACTTCATAGTGAAACAAACCACATCTTTACTAAATGAACCAGCAAAATTACATTGATTAAGTTCTATTAATTAAAACCCACCTTCTAATTATGCATCTTTTACAGAAAAGAAAATAGGAAATATATAACATTTCATGTATTAACATATTAATGAAATGCTTATTCTTTAATGAATAATGGTTTGAACTCACTTATTTTTATGAAATATATCACTTTTCAATAAAATATATTTTATTGCATATTATTTAATACTCTTTAAGAAACTAAAGGTTATATACATTGCACACCATCATCAAAAAGCTAATGAATCATGGACAAAGAGCTCAAGAAAAAATGTCAGAGCCAAGGTGATGGATGGCCAGAGGAAACCATTTTGTTCTAAACACAGCAGGGCATATGCAATTACAAACTTACAGACAGCAGTGATAGCATACATAAAACCTGTATCCAAATCAGACTAATCACTGGCATGGACAGGGCGGTGAGCACATGGTTCCAAATATAACCACTGATTGATTGACAATTTTTAGCAGATGGGTAGAGAAAATGGCGAGTTTGTTCTTAGGGTGTAGAACCTAATAATTCAAGTAAACTCCAATAAAAGACCACCCATCCAAGGATATGTGAACAAATCAATCTGAAGAGTAATAAGAAATTTGGACACACAGTTTATTAGAAAAAATGAAGGTGAATGTGGGAAGACTTGAGGGGAAAAGGTAATGAATGTGTATGTATGCTTTCCTTGCATGTATGTATGAGAACCTATGTGTGAATGCTGCCCATGGTAGTCACTAAAAAACATTAGTCTAACTAGAGTTGAACCATCGCATAAGGACTGGGGGAAAAAACGAGGTCCTCTGTGAGAAAAATAAATATTATTAACTGCTAAAACATCTCTCTAGGACTATGATATAATTTCTGTGATTATACATGAAGACAAGAGTAAAAATTTCAGTAATCATTATAGACTAGTAAAACATTGCATTAATGTACTACAATTTATATATACTTGCTGACTTGCTTACAATTTTACAATTTCATTTAAATATCAAAAACTTCCATGTGCAGAATTTTGTGTGGACATGTGAATTTTATGGCTAGATTTTATTTTCAGTGAATGGTTATTTTCTTCAAGAAATGACTAAATATGTCTTCTTTTCCTTTATATTTACCATTCCTTCATTTTTCATTTTACCTAAATAATTGAAATAACCATCCATTAATTTCCCAGGATAGTTGAGCTCATCTCTATCTAATTGCTATTCAGTTGATTCAGATTGATTATTAAAACTAGCAAAATTCAGTGCTTAATTTTTTACTTTTCTTTTCATTTAAAATCTGTGTCTTCTGACTTTAGTATAATACCCCCTTTTTTATTACAAATATGGCATTGGATAGCTTCTAATTGTAGTAACTTCCAAGTTCTTGATATTATTAATGATCTATAGTATATCTACTTGTTATGTTTATTCTATATAAAATGCTCTCTACTTTTCTATCAAATTTTAATATTCTTCCTATCACTATAGAACTCAGATAGGACTGTTTTTAAAAGTATAATTATGAGCCATTTTTACTTATATGAACATTAAGATCAATTAAAATTGGCTGAATTTTCCTACTACACAACACTGTGTTTTAATTTGCTATCCTATATGTTGAAAATAGAAAGAAATAGCTGCTTGATTAATGGCAATAAAAAGTGTGTGTTTAAAGGCATTAATAAAAATAAAACTAAGGACATGTTTCAACTGATGGCATGACAAAGTGGTCTACAAGAGGTAGCTCTAGGACAGGCACCAAAAACTACAGAGAAATCCTGTCTCAAAAATAAAAGAAAAAAGAACTACAGGAAATTAATGAATGCTGAGGGCAAGAGAAATAGTTTTTTTTTCCACAGAAGAACACACAAATTAGTTGTTCAATATCAAATAGCATTGAAATATATATGTCTGAATAATATTATATAAATTCAGAAAGCTATAATTAGAATCATAAATGTACACTTATATATGTGTGTGCATGCATGTAATAACAATAAACAAAACAGTTCTTAAATTTGAAAACAAGCAAGGAGGGATACATGTAAGGATGTGCAGAGTGGAAAGGAAAGGGAGAATGATGAGATCGTGGACCCATACTATAATCTCAAATACAAAAAAATAAATATGAAACTATAAAATAAAACATATGTTAAGACTAAAATGCATATCTTAAGACTCATCAGGGTACTTCCTTTTACAGGAGATGACAGCTGATACAAGACACAACTGAGCAATGTGCAGAGAATAAGAGAGAGTGGAGTGCTGCCCTCTAAATGGAATATCCGCATCACCTCTGTTCTCAACGCTCAAGAATAATGCAGAAAAGGGAGCAGAACGATTATAAATGCCAGGAAGAGTAGACATTCATAAACATGGAGTGTTTGCCAGCCATTGCTGTGCTTTTGCACACACAAATTTCCATTGACTTGAACTGCCTGTCTAAAACCTCTGCAAGACCAAGGCATTCAGAATCTTAAGGACAGGCAAAAGGTCAGAATGTTCCGTCAGTAGGTATGGTACTAGCGACAACCAGTGGCTTAATGACAGATTTTTAGTTTTCATTGGAGGTATGTTTCTTGAGAGGCAGCCTGTGCTCAGAATATGGTTCCACACATGCTTGCCTACAGTCGGCATTAAATAAGCTCAGTAGTTTTTTCTAAATAAGCTCAGTAGTTTTTCATTGTGGTTGTTTTGCTTTTTTACTTTATGACAAGAAAAAACATGAAGTTGTGTGGTAATAATGCTAGGGTGAGCCAGGAGAGGAATTGGGGATTGCTTTAATATGAACACATTAAATGCATGTGTGAATACTAAATTAATTTAAAATATCAAAGGGAACAGTTACCTCAACTGACCTACATATTCCAAGATTTAATTTTTCTTTGTGGCTGAATAGAATTCCTTTGCATATATGTAAACACGTTTTTCTTACTATTCCTCTGTTGAAGTACACATGGAAGGATTTTATTCCCTACGAATTCTGAATAACGAGGCAATTAACAGTGCTGAGCAAGAATCTATGTAACCGTATTTCAAGATCTTTTGGCATGTGCCAGGGAATAGTAGAGTTCTATCACATTGTGGTTCCATCTTTAGCCTTTTGAGACTTTTTTTCATACTTATTTCCATAGTGGCTGAAAGAGTTTACCATTACCAGTAAATGAGGGATCCCTTACCCCCACAACCTCAGCAGCATTTGTGAATCAACCCCTTCAGCTTGACTGCGTTTAACATGTTTGTAAACATATTCTAGTATATTTCAACTTAACATGTTGAATTACTAAATAAAAATATTTAGTAAATATTTTCTATATGTGCTTTTTAAAATATTACACAGTATATGCTATGCTATTTTGTCCCCTTTGTCTTAAAAATTGTTTACATACAATATTTTTCATCATATTCTTTACCTTTCCCTACTCTTTCTAGATCATCCCCATCTCAAACTTCATATTCTCAGTTTCTGTCTTTCTTTCCCTCTCTTTCTCTCTCAAAAACATACAAAACAGTAATAAAAAACAGAAAAAGGAAACAAACAAAAATAAGCAAGAAAAATGAAAGATGGAGCCATGTGCCTTTGTACATTTGTTTTTGTCATGGTAGGATTTTTCTCTTTTTATTTGTACTTTTTTAGAAATTAAACACAATTACATCATTTCCCCTTCCAGTTTTCTCTCTGTACTTCCTACCCTACGCCCCATTCCCAACCCTACAACTTGTTGTTTCTCATACTCATAGCCTCTGGCTTCTTTTTTTCAATTGGTGTGTGTGTGTGTGTGTGTGTGTGTGTGTGCGTGTGTGCGAGTGTGTGTCTAAATTTGCAGAAGTAAACAAGAGGTTAAAAAATTAATTCTGAGGCACTTTTATTTCTTTTCTCTCATTAAATATCTCACATTGGCTGACTTAATTTTCAAAGGAAAATTTGTATTGACATATCCCTAATTGTCTAATTTTCTCTTATGCACTTACTTATGATAAAATATTTTATATATATATATATATATATATATATATATATATATATATATATTTGGGGGGGGGCACTACCTATTCTCCTGTGGACACATTGTCTCAGACATCATCAATTATTTTTGAACGTGACCAACAGGATTCTGCTTGTGTACAGTCTTATAGCTGAACAAAGTTACTTTCCTCCTGGTAGCCAAGATGAGGCAAGAAATAAGCAGACAGAAAGAAAGATGGAGGGGTGGGGATGGGGGGTTAGAAACCTATGATCTACTTTCTTTAGTTTGACTCCACCCCCAGAACAGTGCTACTGCCTCAAACAAGGCCTTAAATACGTGAGTGAAAACATCTCAAATCAACAGTAGTATTCTACTGAGGACTCTTCTTCCAAGTTCTGCTGAGTCACTGAATATGGGGAACGATTCCATTGAAATTATTGCTTCATTAGGTTTTTCTAAGAGATATTGCACCTAACTAACTCTTATGTTGAAGGCCCTCTCTCACACTCTTGTGTGTGTGTGTTTTCTTCCTCCTTTCCTCTATACCTGTATTTCACCAGTTTTATATTTATTTTCTACCTTATTAGTTCTCTTTGGTATATCAGATTCAAATTTATTCATCAGATGAAATCTGATATAGTACACTACCCATGAGCCTATTCAGCACTCAGATGAATATATTTAAATGAACCAAGTGGTTTAATACATTATTTGTGGTAAGCTGTACCCTGCTGACAGAATATTGAAACTTTATTCATATACCATTCCATTAGTGTTCAACTTCAGTCCTCAGTGTTTCAGTATCCAAACCAGCAGACAAGCCGCATAGCCTGGATAATTTGCAAAATTGTTAAATTTACAATTTTTGGAGATATAGAAAAATTGGGAAATTTATTTCATTTATTGCAGGCATATACACTTAAAAGTTACATTATTTCCTACTGCAACTTCGGTCTCTTTAAAGTTTAAACTTTAAAGTTAGAAACTGGACTGGATAGTGTAAGGAACCAATTTAAGTCCAGTTGTCCTGGTATACTATCTATATGATATTCATTTCTTATAGACACTTGTATCAATCATACCTCCACTGTTACAGGACAATGAAACTGAAGAGAAGAAACCTCAGCACTTCTCTGATGGAAATTTCTTGCATCTTTATACTTTTCTTTGAAGTGATATTTTAATGAGTGGGGGAAAAAACTTTGAACATTTTCTAAATTAAAATGTAAGATAATAATCTGTATCTTAAAACAACACTCACATAAAAATGAATAAAAGCCATTACCTCTGTCCAATTTAGATAATGTTGTTGTATCCTAAAGACAAATTGACTATATTAAAACAACAACAACAAACTATTATTTTAACAGACAGCAAATCAGCTGGGATTGATTTTCTTAAAATAAAATACTTGAGGTGTTCTTGATATTTGGATAAAAAACAACACATGAGACGAAATTTCTATGGATGTGATCAAGATATTCATCAGTGTGACTATGGGACAATGATAGTTCCTGCACCCTCTCCTCTGCTGCCCAAGGACCTAGCTGGGGACATCCCTGTGGACACCTGGGATCTCCTCTAGAGCCAAGTATCTTGCCAGTCCTAAAATGACTCCGATAATGTAGATATCTTATTCCTTTCTCCAACACCCACCTTTCCTCCATCTCCACCCTCCCACTCCCCCAATCTCTCCCCAGTCCTTCCCTTCTCCGTTCTCCTTCCCCCTCTCCCCTCCCCCCGCCCCCCAACCCCCACCTCTATCCCCACCCCCGTAT
>PVIU01033121.1:0-12771 GCA_004026605.1 Ondatra zibethicus | reverse complement strand
GCCGCCGGTCCCGAGGCCTGGCCCGCCGCGCCCGCTCCCGCACCGTCCGCCATGGCCGCACCCCGCGCCCGCGCCGGGCCCCGCGCTCGGTTGCTCCTCCGGGAGCCGCGGGCCGCGCTGCGCAGACACGGAGGGCCCCACGGAGGCGGCGGCGACGGAGGCGGCAGGGTGGGAGGCGGCGGGGCCCACGGCGCTCCCCCCCCTGTGCTTTTTCTAGATCTATACTACACATACAAAAGTCTTTTCCATACTTTTAGTAAACGTAAAGCCCTATTACAAGTTCATTGTTGATGAGCATGATGCCTTTTCTTCAGACTCCTTTAAATGGAGTCCTTTTCTCAGCAAAAAAAAACAAAAAACTGTATGTCCTGTCATGTAGTGGCTGGCTGTATTGACTCTTACTCTATCAAAGGGATGACTGAGCCTTGTGCTTGTCTTGGGATGGAGATTTTACTGGCAAGCATGCTGTCCCTTATTATGGATTTTCTACAAACAATCATCTCACATTCTTAAGGAAATGAGTTTGATGTGATGTTGACTTGATGTGATGTTGACATGTCCTTAAGAGAGTTGGGAAAGTTTCTTGGAAATAGTTCATTTCTAAAAGCTACTTAAAAGCATGCATTTCCAAATATTTGTTGATGAACACTGAAGTTTTATTTCAACAGTTAACTAAGGAACAGAGTTTTGCAGATATGTTTGAGAAAAGCATCATAAAGTCATATGAAATGGTGAATATCGAAGTGTTTATTAATTTAAGTGCATAGAGAGTGGATGACCAATGGAAAACCTGCTTTCCCTCAAGGGTATACAAAAGTCATTATTTCTTACTATTTCTCCAGAGGTTAATGTTTTAAGTGTACAATGCTGCAAAGTATCTATTTGTTAACAGTTGTTTGTCAAATTTTAGTACTCTAACAGAGTTCCATTGTATACATGTTTAAGACAGGGGAAGACAGCTCCCAGATGCAGTCTGATTCTGAGATTCCTGGAGGCAGGATCGTCATTTCAGACTGAGATCAAGATAAGAGCCAGTGGCTGGCTGTTTTGCTTTTTGGATCTTCAGGTTGACACCCAATTTCTAACCCTAAGCTTTTATTAATCATGCTTCATTTGGCATCTAACATTTTGGGGTACAAGTTCATGAAAATGCCATTTGCCTGAGACTTTCTAGCCACCAGCCCAGGTCAGAGTTGGGATTGGAATTCCAGCTCTAGGAACCAGAACCCAAACCTACCTGGGTTTGGGAGAAAAACTAACGCTCCCAGCTTCCATTTGCCCCAGCTTAGCTTCCATGTAAAGATGGAAAATACACAGAGAATCTGGATACTGTATGTTATTGTGTTCACTTTGAATTGTTTGACTGCTAAGGAGGGAGCAATAGCTGTTAAAAGACATTTGATTATTAATGTTGCTTGATTAATCCAACCTATATGTTTTGAAAATGCCTTGACTTCAAAATTTAAGTCAAAAGATAAGATATGTTACTTTGGAAAAGAGGTTTTGCTTTTCTTTCTATAGGAAGTGAGAGGCTGTGGATTCATTCTTGGTTAAGAAAAATAAGGTTTGATCAAGGAAGACCCCCTGAAAAATCTCCAGTGGGAACAGTTGACCCAGATAATCCAACGTTTCAGAGTATATTTGTTGCAGTTTCCTCTGAGTTCTACATCCAGTACAGCTTCAAGACTGCTGGCTGAAATGATCTAGTCTCACAGAATACTCCAGACAGGACTGGAACCATAATCATAAATTTTTCTTTGGGTCCCCATAAGATTATCAGCACCCACAATCATCAGTAAGTAACCTAGAAAACTACACCCATATTCCATTCCCCCCCACACACAATGGATTATGGATGTTTATTCTTGTTTAATGTGTTGTTTACAAGCTGTTATGGATAATGGTCAGGAGAAAAGCTAACAAAGGAAATTAGATTCAAGGTTCTTGTTTTGAGGGAAAAAAAGGCCAGGCAGTGGTGGCACACACCTTTAATCCCAGCACTTGGGATGCAGAAGCAGGTTTATCTCTGTGAGTTCAAGGTCAGCCTGGTCTACAGAGTGAGTTCCAGAATGGGCTCCATAGCTACTGAGAAACCCTGTCTCAAAAAATTAGAGAGAGAGAGAGAGAAGGAAAAAAGGAAGTAAAAGATAAAAGGGGATATAGATATGCTAAGATAAAAAGGTAGATTATTGAATCTGCTTTTTAAAAGCAACTTTTAGTTTTAAATACTTTACATTGGTTTTACTTTTGTATATTATGTGCAAATTTTGTATATAATACAAATTTGAGATTAATTTTGTTAAAACATATTGTAATACTTTTCTAATCTTGTTCAAGGTATTGTACCTATACTGTTCATTTAACAATGTAATGCAAATTTCTAGTCTTTGAAAATTATTATTATCAATTGTTTAGGATAATAAATAAATATAGGTTAGTTGTTAATCACCTAGTATAATCGAACTTGTAGTCACATTAGGTATGTTTTCAAGGTCAAACCAAGATATAATTTAGATAGATAGGTCATCTTCACACACTTCAGAGGTCTACAGAATATGGCATTTAAGATGTTTTAATAACATAGGCTCATTTTTTTAGGACAATGAGACATGTCTGCTCCTGGCAGCACCAATCTACTTCAGAGAAGATAATGGGCATCAAAGAAACACCACATGGAGTTTATTTTCTTTGTGGCAAAAGTAAGCCACTGGGCAAGAAAATGCCCCTGCCTCAACTGCTGACAGTATGCTGTCCTAATTAGACAATCAGGACACAAAATATCCCGCTTCACAGAAAAGTCTGTCAAGTATGCTAGGTCTGTAGGCCAAAGATGGATGCCTCAATGTTACAGAGGAAATTTGGGTGACTGTCCAGGCAGCCAGATGTTTCTGTCATTACTCGGATTTTTGGAAGTTGCTTGCTTGCACTTCCTGCTTACTCAGTTAATATTATTTCCTTCTTGGGTCTCTGAGGGAGTTAAAGATTAGATAGGTATAGTTATAGTTTACAAGACACAGAACACAAGTTATGATAGAAAGTAAATTAGGTATAAGACTTTGGACTCACCAAGATAGGATAGATATGAAATATTTTCTCTGAATTTGTCAAATGCAAATAGACTAGACATTGTTGATGTATTTATTGCCTGTATATATTATATATAGTCATTGTACTTATTGTATATAGTTTTCTTATAGTAGTTATAGCTTTTTTATTTTTTTAGACAAAAAGGGGAAATGTAGTGGCATTTCAAATATATTTCAATAAATAAAGACTGCCTTAAAATCTGAGATTAAAACAGCCCCACTGGTCAGCCTTACAGACCAGATTATGGTAACACACATCTTTAATCTCAGTAGCCATAATGACACACATCTTTAATCTCAGTAGCCATAATGACACACATCTTTAATCTCAGTAGCCATAATGACACACACCTTTAATCCCAGTAGCCAAAATAACACGCACCTTTAATCTCAGTAGACATAATGACACACACCTTTAATCCCAGTAGCCAATCTAGTTGCCATAGAAACTGGGCAGCGCATGCCTTTAATGACAGTGGTGCATGCCTTTTACCCAAGTCCTAGAGAGGAATATAATATGTGAGGAGACAGCTCTCAGTCTCACTCTCATTCTGAGATTCCTGGAGGAAGGATCGCCATTTCAGACTGAGGTCAAGGTAAGAGCCAGTGGCTGACTGTTTTGCTTTTCGAATCTTCAGGTTGAACTTCAATTTCTGACCATGAGCTTTTATTAATCGTGCTTTATACATGTACCACACTTCTAAAAAAGCAATGTATGAGCATGCCAAAATGAAAGTTAAACCTTTGTATGCTAATTTTAAAACATATTAATAAATATATCTTTCAGCATCATCAAATGTTCCTTTAATGGGTTTCTAAGACAGCACAGCACTGTGATAGTTAAAAGTGCTTGCACCCTGCTGTGCTGGAAAGAGGGCATGGCTGTATATGTCTGAGCATTTAGTCATCCAAGGCAAAAGGATGTTAGTTCATTGCCAACCTTGACTCCTAGTGAATTTTATCCCTGCTTGAGCTGCATAGCTTTTCTCAAAAGAAATAAAACTGTCATAGATCCAACCAACACTGCCTTATTTGTAATTTTGCTGTGTTTTTTCCCCAGAACATAAGAGGTAGGAAAAGGCTGAACTTGGTTCATGAATGTATTAGCTTGGTAGTAGATAGAAAGGAGAAATAGACTGTGATTGTACTACAGAGAGTTTACAGACCCAGTCCTTAACTTCAATGTCTTATGCAACAGAGATATGAGGTCCTTCTTTGGCTTCCCACATTGCCTTAACTATCAATCATCCTTAGTCTTTCATTATGTCTGAAATTTGTCAATAACCTCTTATAACAATCATTCAATTGTACAATCTTAATAATTGTGCCAACTTGGAAGATTTTACTGCTAGTAAACTTTCTTCCATTGGTATTCTATTTTGGCTTGTCACTGGTGAGAATTTTAAGATACACCACTGCTTGTCGTTTTCACTTCCTTAACCACTTAGTGGTACACTTTTTCACTTTTTGTCATCAGGCAGCTCAGACTCCAAAATCGTGTCTCATAATCTGCTTCTTGAGATTACTAGTAGCACCAAGTGATAAACTCAGTTCCCCTGGATACAGGCCATCACTGACAACATAAGTATTGAGAAAGGAAAGTAAGGCTGACCAAAGGGAAAATACGAAGAAACGTGCAGTTGCAATGCAGGCCTCCCGAGCCATGTAGGGATGTTTAATGCTGGCATGATCATTCCAAATATTCTGAATTTTCATCTACACTAACTAATTATTGGTTTTTACCAGGAGGCACTAGTATATCCTGTTACAGCTAGCAGTTTCTTTGGCAGCAATTCCACTGTGACTATGCAGCACATACACCCAACATCTGGGAGAATTTGTGTCTCAGTCAAAAGGTGGGAACTGGAAACAGCAGAGTGCATCCTTTACCAATAAATAGGGCAGAATCAGTACTGTTGAACAGAATTCACATTTAGAATAAATAAGAAATCCAGGCATGATTTTTCATGCCTATAAATCCAATACTTAGGAGATTAAGGCAGGAGAATTGCTGTTAATTTGGGACAAGTTAAGCCTACATGGTGAGTTCCAGGTCATCCTGGAGTACAGTGTGAAAAAAAGCAATGGAATAAGAGAGATCCATGTTCTATTTGCAGAGAGATTTTCAGATGTTTGTTAAGAAAGATAATATGCATGCAACTGCAACTGCATAACCATTTTCATTAAATACTTATTAAGCTCCCTCCAAAAGTCTGCACACACACACACACACACACACACACAAACACACACACACAAACACACACACTTAAGGAAAGTATATGTGTGTATTAGTATAGGTGACAAGAAGTGAGAAATAGTTGATGTCAGAGATGAAATATGGCTTTGCAAGGAGGGTTGTACACGCGACAGTGGAAAAAAATTAAGAGACAGCAAGGACAGAGTGGGATAGAGTGGGGCTGGAGTGACAGAGTAGCTGTTCCAACTGCCTGTAATTTCAGTTCTCAGAGAATAGTGCCCTCTTCTGGTACACAGGAACTACACTCAAGTACAGGTATATACACATAATTTTTAAATTGTATTTTTATTATTTTTAATTATGTGTAGTAGTGTGTAGGAGGTATATGCATGTAAGCGCAGGTGCCTGCAAAGATCAAAGACATTGGATCCACTGGAGCTAGAGTTTGAGGCAGTTGAGAGTTCTCTGATGTAGGTGCTGAGAACTGAACTCAGTTTCTTAGAAAAGCAGCAAGTGCTCTTAACCACTGAGTCATCTCTCCAGTCCCACATACACATAATTTAAAAACAAATTTAAAATGCACTAGGAAAGAGGGGCTTAATGTATGGCACTTTTGTGATAGAAACCAAACTCAGAGTGTTTTGCAGTTTAGGCTCATGTTCTCTTACTGAACTATACCCCAACTATAAGGTAAGGACTTGGAAACTATAATGTCTCTAGAGATTTGTGGAGGAGGGTCCATGTATGTCATGGATGTGGGATATCCCTCTGTATGCTGTGATTACCATTGATAAATAAAGGAACTGCTTTAGGCCTATATCAGAGCTATAGGGAAACAGATCTAGGTGGGGAAAACTAAGCTAAATGCTGGGAGAAAGGAGGTGGAGTCAAGAGAAGCCATGGAGCCACCAGTGGAGACAGACGCACTGAAACTTTGCTGGTAAGCCACAACCTCGTGGTGATGTACAGATTTATAGAGATGGGTTAAATTAATATGTAACAGTTAGCTAATAAGAAGCTAGAGACAATGGACCAAGCAGTGATTTAATTAATGCAGTTTCTGTGTGATTATTTCAGGGCTAAGCAGCCAGGAACTAACAAGCAGCCCCCTGCAACAGATTGGCACCAATGTGGTTGACTAAAATCCACTTAAACACCTGAGAGGGCTTGAAAAGGAATTATAGACACAAAATACAGAGTTTAACACAGCTTCTTGCTCTTTGCTGCTGGTGTGCTGCAGCTTCTTTAAGAGAGGTTTTCCTGACTCGGCAGTAGCAAAAAAAAAAAAAAAAAGCCAAGCCATTTTGAAATGCCGGCTTTCTGGACCATGTTGCCAGCATGAACTCTGGCTCTTTCAGGAGGCCACGAATTTAAATGGGATTTGTTAGCAATGTACTACAACTTGCTTAATGGCAACATGGACGTACTATGTGCCTAAAACTGGGGCAATGTGCATGGCTTGTAGAGGTGGTGGACAGACTTCCACCATGTTGGACTGTGCAGAGCAAGCAGGAAGTACCTCATATACCCTAGTAATACCACAGCTTAAGTTTCTAAGAATCACTTCGCATTTTAAGAAGCTGTCCTGGTCAGTAAAGAATTACAGATATGGAATAAAAACAAATTCAGATGGAAAAGATCTCTAAATGGATCACAATGATGGATAAATGTATGTAGGCTTTGGAGAGAGAAGAAAAAGAATGCAGAGAGTTATAAAAAGAAGTAAATGGTTTTTGAAAAAATAAAACAAAGTTTTAAAAAACAGAGTACTTACAGTCATAGATTAAAGGAGTAAAGATAATAAAATAAATATTAAACTTACAGAAAAAGTAATAGACTAAAAACAAGTCACATAAAGATGGAAAATTCACAGAGTCTGGATTATGTATATTATTGTTTTATCTTTTAATTGTTTGACTGAAGAGAGACATTTGATTCTGGGGACTGCTAAACTAAGCCAACATACATATTTCAAAGGTATCTTGAATTCAAAATTTGAGTCTAAGGATATGTTGCTTTGAAAAAGAGGTTCTTCTGTTTCCACAGAGGATGAGAACACCTGTGCATTGCTTCCAGACTAATATGGTTTGATGGATCAAGACCCCCTGAAAGGTTGTCTTTTTATTTAAACAGACAGACACACTGAAACTTTGGTAGGCCACAACCTCATGGTGATGCACAGATTAATGGAGATGGGTTAAATTAATATATAAGAGTTAGCTAATAAGGAGCTAGTGCTAATGGGCCAAGCAGTGATTTAATTCCATTTCTGTGTGATTATTTCAGGGCTAAGCAGCTGGGAACTAACAAGCAACCTCCTTACAACATGTCATGGCACATGTGTGGAGGCCAAATGGAAAACTTCTAGAAGTCAGTTTATTTTCTTCAATCATGTGGGTTTTAGGAATCAAACTCAGGTCATCAGGCCTGGCAGAAGGTGTTTTTATCTGTTGAACCATCTGAGTCACCCCAAATCTGCAAAATTTTATATCAAGTATTATTATTATTACTATTGCTGATGTTAAGCAAATACTTATCTTATATCCCTCACACTTTTGGTAGAGTGTTCTTGCTTATACCATCTACTCCAGGCTTTGCATTTTGTGTTTTCAACGGAATATAAACCAACATCATGTACAGAGAGAATTTAATGTGGTTATGTGGTTTTGCTTATGTTCTGGCCGTCCTGTGATTGCCACAAGGTGATGCTCCCTGGAGTTGCTGAGTCTTCATAGTGAGATGGTCCGAAGCCAGTCTTCAACCTAAAAACAAGCCTATACCTGCTTCCTGAAGCAGAGAAGTTCCAGTTAGGTCTAGAGCTGTAGCTCAGGGATAATGTTTGTCATGCATGTACAAGGCCCTGGCTTAAAGGGCACCAGGATCATTAACAATCAAATTTGTTTAATTACAGGGAGTATTTCTAATCTTTTCCAGGACAGCACTAACATTGAAAATATTTCATGAATATTGCTAATCAATAAGATAAATATGAAAATAGCTAATATTTTGAATTTGACTACTTTTTGTAAAAGCATAATTAAATAGCCAAAAAGCATACTGAGAAGCACTAAATGCCATTAGTAATAACAGAAATACAAACATAATACAAAGATATCACCAGACTTATAAGTGTACACTTCAATAAATAAAATTAAACACTATAACCACACAACATAACAAATCTCTAAACATATCAAAAATACTCTACATGATTTCATGTACAATGTGTTCAAAACAGGTAAAATTTGTGTTTAGTGATAGATATCAGATGGTTTTTACTCTTAAAATCCTGCTGCCTATAAAATGACATGTTATTTTTGCTTTTGGAACATTTTTGAAGATTTATTTTTTTATGTGTATGAGTATCGTTCTAAATGCATGTGTGTGCCTTATATGTATGGGTGCTGCCAGCAGAGGCCAGAAAATGTTATCAAATTAACTGGAACTGTGGTTACAAATAGTTGTGAACCAAAATGTGGGCACTGGAATTTGAACCAGATCCTTTATGAGAACAAGTGCTCTGAAACACAGAACCCCAGCCTAGGAAATCTTTGATCCAGGCTTTTGTTACACTGGGGTATGAATATGTAAAATACAACTGGATACATGTTCATGATATTCATTTTTGACAAGCTATAATTTAAATTTGTCTCTTGGATTCTTCTTTTTGAGACAGAGTTTCCCTGTGTACCTGAGGCTAGTCTTGAACTCACTTTGTAGCGTAGGATGGATTCAAACTCATGGCAATCCTCTTTCCTCAATTTATCAACTGCTGGGATTATAAGACTGAGACACTATGTCTGGCTGTTTCATGTTCTATACATGAGAAAAAACAAAGGAATATACATTCACATAGATGGCAGAAAAACTACAAAATAACCAGCATGAAGAGCTTCAAAAGAATTAGAGGAAACACTACAGTAGACTGATAGCCGACTTTAACAATCAAAAATAGAAGCTATAAGACCCCAGAACAATACTATTTTAATCAATAATTCACATTTTAACATGTTTCATAGATGGCATTTTCCATAGGAAATTATACTCTTATTAAAAATTCTTACTTATCTATGTATTTTTAAATGTATGAGTGCTGTGTCTGCATGACAGAAACATTACAGGGACACCAGATCCCAATGTTTCATAAATGAAAATTTTACAACAAGAATATTTCTTAAAGAATGAGGTTAAACCGCTTTTCAGGTGTTCTGGATACCTGACACAATGCCAAGATTGAGCATACCACATCCACCTGTAATTCCAGCTCCAAGGGATCTAACTGCCTCTTACTGCCCTATATAGGCACCTGTACTCACATGTATATACCCATAGACCGACAGACACACACATATACACAATTAAAATTAAAGATAGGGTCTGGATAGGTGGTTCAGTGGTTAAAAGCACTTGCAGAGGACCTGTGCTAAGTTCCTGGTACCCGCATAAGACAGTTCACAAATGTCTGCAGCTCCAACTCCAGAGTATCCAATGCTTACTTGTGGCTTCTTCAGGCACTACATGCATACTGTGCACAGGCATATATTAAGGAACACACACAAATCTATTTAAAATAAAAAATAAATATTTAAAGATATAGGCTCTTTTTAAGTGGCTGTTCTGAAGCTAACATATGTGGTAGTTTGAATGTAATTGGCTCCCATAAGCTCCTAGGGAGTGGTACTATTGGCAGGTGTGACCTTCTTGGAGGAGGTGTGTCACTGTGTAGGTGGGCTTTGAGCTCTCATATATGTTCAAGTCATACACAGTGAGACAGACCCCTTCCTATTGCCTGCCGATCAAGATGTACGACTCCCAGTTCCTTCTCCAGCACCGGGTCTGTTTGTATGCAGCCATGTCATACCATGAAAATAATGGACTAAACCTCTGAACTAATTAAATACTGTGACCAAGGCAACATATAGAAGGAAGGGTTTATTTGGAATTTAAGGTTCCAGAGGGATAAAAGGCCATCACCAACCATCAGGGTAGGGAAGCACGGCAGGAACAGCTGAGAACTTGTTGGGGGAGGCTGCTAGTTTTTTCCTGGCCACTTAGACCCAAAATAATCACTCAGAAACTATATTATATGCAATACTGTTTGATCAATAGCTTAAGTATATTGCTAGCTAGCTCTTATATCCTAAACTAACCCATCTCTATTAATCTGTGCATCACCATGAGGTCGTGGCCTACCGGCAAAGTTTCAACAGGCTCCAGTGGAGGCATCTGTCCCCAGTGGTGGCTCTATGGCTTCTTCCTTACTCTGCTTACTCTCTGTATATATCTTTTCCAGCCTGGCTATATTCTGTTAAGCCATTGGCCGAAAGCAGCTTCTTTATTCATTAACCAATAAAACATAGTCATATCATACAAAGAGGAATACCACATCAACAAGTCACATCTCAAACCACAAGCAGGAAGTAGAGAGCAAACTCAAATTGGAACAAGTATTTAAGCCCTCAAAGCCCACCCCCAGAAACACACTTCCTCTAAGAAGACTATACCTCTAAAGCCTTCCCAAACAGGGCCACCAACTGGAGACCAAGTATTCAAATGCCAGAGACTATGGGTCCATTTATGATTCAAACTACAAGAATTTGGATTTCTCCCTATGCTGGTTCTGATCAAGAATTCAGTGCAAGTGATATACTAAATAGTACAAGTAAAACTCTAGTAACAGTGTACTTTTCCTACATGAAAGAACAGCAGGGAAGAGAAAAAGTCATGCAATATTATGGTGTCAACCAAGATTTTATGGAGGATCATTTTGGTACAATCTAATAGTGAAACTCTGGAGACAATATGGGTTACACCACAGAGTTGTAGTAATCGGAAGCCAAGGGGCTGGCTTTTTATACTTACATATATCCTGGTCATTGGCTAATGGCTTCTGTCTAGAGGACTTTAATTTCCAGATACTCACTATTAGTGTTTACAGACAAGGTTATACAATACTGTGGAAAAGAGACACAGAATTTGGCTATTCAGAGGGAAAGCACAAGGGAGGTAGATTAGCACAAAAATGGCCAAGAGTTTTCATGACTGGTATTGGAAACTAGACAAGTACCCAGAGCTATTGAAGCCATGGCTCTTAGAATAGAACCTACAAACACCAGTTTACTAAACTAGCCAATTTCTTAACTAAATGCATTCTAAATATTTATTTTTATACCCACAGGTAAGTGTAGTTCTCACCCGTCACCAGGGAGACTTCTCTCTGCAACAGACAGGGATCTTTATAAAAACCACAACTTATCAAAATGCAGAGTTGTAGAGCTCAGTCCCAACTGTTACATCTACACCATAACTTTTGCACCTAAGGCTTAGGGATCATTGCTAAAAAGGGGGCAGAAAGATTGTAGGAGCCAGAAGAATAGGGAGTTTGCTGTGAGGTTGTGTCTTTTAGAAATGTCAGAAGCTACACCCAATATGGCTCCCTAAACGGGATCAGAACAAGAAGGGTACCAATAGACATGCTAGTGGGGGGGGGGAGCTCCTGAACTGTCAACTCTAGACAAAGAACTAGAGGTAACCAAGGAATGTTGAGAGCAGGAGAGGTGACCTTCAGGGAAGATTACACCAATTGGTTATCTGCACATATTAAACACATTACTGATTAACATCCAGTTACCAATAACACATTGTTGTCATATCAAGAAAACAAATAAAAGCATTTCCTCTTTGAAATCATTTAACCAAGAGTCAGCCTACACTTGAACGTTCCCTGAATCTCCTGTCCTCTGTCTGGCTGTTGTTTGAGTCTGAATCTATTCCTGCCTTTTAAAGGCTGCCTTGTGAGTCATTGCCTCCGTCTATGCATCTGTCCCTATGTGTGCCTGTCTGTTGTATGAGCTATGTATGTCTCTCCCTTAAACCTTTTAAGTCAAGGTCTTGTGTAGCTCAGGCTGGCCTCAAATTTGGGATGTAGACATGAGTAATCTTGAACTCTTTTTATTTGTTTTCTTTGTTTCAAGACAGGGTTGGTCACATTGTGTAGCCCTGACTGTCGTGAAACTTACTACATAGACCAGGCTGGCCCCAAATGCAGAGATCTGCCTGCCTCTTCTTCCCTAGTGCTGGGATTAAAGGTCTATGGCAGTATGCCCACAGTCCTTTGAACTCTTCATCCTCATGTCTCCACCTCCTAAGTTAGCACTTAGGCCACATTACTGGCGCTCTCTCACTGTGTGTGTGTGTGTGTGTGTGTGTGTGTGTGTGTGTGTATGTGTGTGTGTGAGAGAGAGAGAGAGAGAGAAAGAGAGAGAAAGAAAGACAGAGTGTGTGTGTGTGTATATCTGTGTGTGTGCATACAAGCTTGTTTGTACAACAGTGCTTATCTGGAAGACAGATGGTAACCTTAGGCGACAAGACAGGCTCTCTTTGTAGCTTTTCCACACTGCACACTACGCGAACTCATTTGTGGCTCCAGGAGATTCACCAGTTTCTGCCTCTCCTTTCCTATAGCAATGCTAGAATTACAGGCAT
>PVIU01033120.1:0-12771 GCA_004026605.1 Ondatra zibethicus | reverse complement strand
CCATCAACAATGACACCAGGACCTATCTCTTCTGCATGTATTATCTTTTTGAGAACCGAGTCTTTTTGAATGCACTCCTTCCTAGTCCAGGAGGGATGGGGGTGGGCCTTGGACTTCCAACAGGGCAGGGCACCATGCCCTCTTTCAAGGAAGAATGGGGAGGGAGGAGGGGTGGGGGGGTAGTGGGAGGGGACCGGGAGAAGGGGAAGAAAGGAAAAAAAAATTTATTTCTTTAATTATGTTCTTGAATGGAAAAAATAAAACAAAACAATGTATGGAAAAAAAAAAGAGAATACGTAGAAACTGGTAGAAGGTGGTGACTTTAAGGAAGAAGAAAGACCTGACAAGAGGGTGGAGGAGACATGGTGGGGGGTAGGTAGTTAGTGAAATGTGTATGAAAATGGTACAATAAAACCCTACTTTGTATGGTAACTAAAACATTTAATAAATTGTATTCTGTATGAAAAAAAAAAGACTGTCAACTTGACAGGCTCTAGATTCTGCTAGGAGACAAACCTCTGGCACATCTGTGACGGAGTTTTTAGATTCGGTTAA
Organism: Ondatra zibethicus; assembly: GCA_004026605.1. NCBI lineage: Eukaryota > Metazoa > Chordata > Mammalia > Rodentia > Cricetidae > Ondatra > Ondatra zibethicus. Next base: position 12,216 of record PVIU01033120.1, on the reverse strand, counting down.
TTGAGGTGAGAAGACTCATCCTGTGGCCAGCACCATTTTATGGTCTGGGATCTTGAACTAAATAAAGGGGAATGTGAGCTAAGCCCCTTTGCTTCCTGACTGTGGATGCCATGTAAGCCTTACACTCCTGCTGCCATGACCTACCCACAATACTTAACTGTACCCTCAAACTGTGAGACCAAATCAATGCTTTATCTATTGAGATGTTTTTTGACAGGTATTTTGTCATAGTGATATATTAGTTACAGTAGGTAATATACAAAATGGAGAATTACAAAGTCCCTAAAATGAGAAAGAAATGGGAACATTTAGGGAAAGGGAGAAACTGGAAAATGGTAGGTCACTAACTCCATCTTAACTCACAGAGAGACTTGAAGTTTGGGAAAGCAGCTGGATTTTGTTCCAAGTGAAACCAGTAAGGGGGCATTTGGAGAATCACAACAGGAAGGGCATGACCCGACTTATGACTAACTGACTTTACTGTGAAACTGGACTGGGAAGATGAGACTAGGATGGGAACAGATGGGAAGTCCCTGCAGCAGCGGGGGGGGGGGGGTAGATGACAATGGTGACAAGACAGAAGGCAAGGGGAGTGTAGATGCTACAATTTACATTTGTGGAGGAATGTAGTACAAATAATAAAAACCCAGAGACAGATATTGGGGTTCAACCTGAAGATCAGAAAAGCAAATCAGCCAACCACTAGAGAGCTCTTACCTCTAAGAAACCCTCAGACTGATCTGTTTCTGCACTGATATTGTATAACCCGGGGTGGTCTTGAACTCACAGAGATCCATCTGCCTCTGTCTCCCAAATCCTGGGATTAAAAATGTGTGATACCACTGTCTGGCCTCTAGTGGCTTAGTTATACTTTCTGATCTTCATGCAAGCTTTAAGTATAAAACATGAATAAAATATCACTATATTTCCTATTTTTGCCTAAAATGAAAAGAAAGCTATAGCTAATATAAGAAAAACTAAATATATTAAGTACAATAACTATATACAATATATACAGGCAATAAGTACATCAACAATGTCTAGCCCATTTGCATTTGACAAGTCAGAGAAAATACTCCATATCTATCTTATCTTGTTGAGTCTAAAGTCCTGTACCTAATTTATTTTCTATCATAACTTATTTTCTCCATCTGGTAAATACATAAAACTATAACTATGTAGTCTTCAACTCCCTCAGAGGCCCAAGAAGGAAATAATATTAACTGAGTAAGCTGGAAGTATGAGCAAGTGACTTCTGAAAATTATAAGAAATGAAAGAAACATCTGGCTGCATGGACAGTCACCCAAAGTTCCTCTGCAATATTGGTTATCCATCTTCAACCTAAAGGTCTAGAAATTCTATTTACTTTTCTGTGAAGCAGGATATTCTGAAGGGATATCCCTCCTTATCTTGGCAATGTTTGGCAGTCACTCTTTTTGCATCCTGCTTTTCCAAGTAGGACAACATTGTCAGCAGTTGAGGCAAGTTCTTGCCCAGTGGCTTACTTTTGCCACAAAGAAAGCAAACTCCATGAGTAGTTTCATCTATGCCCATCATCTTCTTTGAAGTAGATTGTTGCTGCCAGAAGCAGACATGTCTCATTGTCATAAAAAATCATAAAAAAGAAAGGACCTATGTTATTAAAACATCTTAAATGACATATTCTATAAATCTATGAAGTGCTTTACAATGGCCTATCTATATATCTCTTTTTGACATTGAAAACATACCCAATGTGACTACAAGTTTTATAATAGGTGACTAATTACTAACCTGCTTTTTCTTATTATCCTAAAAAGTTGGTAATAATAACTTTCAAGTTCTAGAAATTTACACTACATTATTAATGTATAGATACAATACATTGAACAAGATTAGAAACATGTATAGTCTGTTTTAACAAAATTAATCTTAAATTTATATCAATATACAAAATTTGTATATAATATACAAAAAGTTCAATTCAATGTAAAACATTTAAAACATTAGTAGTTACTTTTTAAAAATAGATTCAGTAATCTACCCTTTTATCTTATATTTATATCCTCCCTTTTTTCTTTTAAGAGTAGATTATATTATCTACCCTTTTATCCTATCATATTTATATCCCTTTTTTTCAAAACAAGAACCTTGAATCTAATTTTCTTTGTTTAGTGTTTTTCTTGACCATTACCAATAACAAATTGAAACCAACTCCCTCTAACAATGACAAATACCCATAACCTGTTGAATGACCAAAAAATCCACCTACCACACTTGGGATTGTGGGCTCTGTATTCTTAAATTTACTTCCTGATATCTGAGGGAGATGGCATCTTTAGGGGATCCTTAAAGGATTTTTTTTTCGTTAGTTGTCAAGTCCAGTTGCTGTGTAATGTGAAAGTGCAGGGCTTGTCTCAGTCCTGGCTAGAGTAGTCTGTGAGGCTGGATCATCTCAGTGAGCCAGGTCAAAATTGTTCTGTGCAGTTTATAGTTCAAAGTCAATGTTTAGGTTGTGTTTTTCAGCTAACTGGTGTTATTATAGTCTGGAGTAATTACTGTTGTGAGGCCCCATCCTCCTTATGGATACTTCAAAGGTGGCTGTTAGGTATGCTCATGGTTCACTGCAAAAAACTGATAGAGACTTAAACCTGAAATCATGTACAGGAAGGTAAAAGAAACTTTTTTTCTAGAATTATTACTCTATATGACCATTAATATAATGACAAAAGTTTAATATATATGTATATATACATATATATTAATCTTATACCTTAAGAAAAGCTGCTAAGGAATCAATATAAAACCAAAGGATTAGGAGATTAGCAGCAATAAAATAATCATTTAATTTTTGTTTTTCTTCTGTCCCATATCAGGTGGCCCTTCTGATATGAGACAGAGATTAGATTTTGGATTCCACTTTAATAAGCATGCTTGGGTTTAGAGAAGGAGAGAGTCACACTTCAACTCCAAAGCCAGCTTTGATTTTTAATTAGGCTGGGGCTACAAAGACCATTTGCATTATATGTCTGTAGAGAATATCAGAAACAAATATTTTGGAAGATTTATGAAATTTTATCCTGTTGGAAATGTGATATACCAATAGGCCAATTTACCCTTGAGGCATGTTTTTCTGAATGATTTGTCTTTTTTTCTTCAGATGTCTAATTTGTCCAGTGGTTTTCAGATTCCTTAGCTGGATAACTTTATTCTCCTGAAAAGACAGAAACAAAACCCTTCCCAAACCCTAATTTTTGGGAAAGTTATATCTTTTGGCAAGTTATATTTGATGAAATAAAAAACATTTGTTAGTTTTAAAAGTTAGTTTAGATTAAACGGCCATGGTGCTTAATGAGCTATCATTTCTTCTAATTAAGAGGAGTCTCTTGTTCAAATAAAATCTTTATCATTTTTGATGATATCCATCACTTTTCTTCTTCTGTGGAAACAAGAGCAAAACCCCTTCTGCAACATTTACATTCTGACATCAGTATATCTTTAAAATATATTGGCTGATTTAATTCTGCAGTTTTTCCTATTATCCAATGTCTCTCAACAACTGTTGTTCCTTCCTCGTCAACATTTAGAAAGTTCAAAGTTAATAAAGCATTATGCAATCTACTTCTGGGAGTATTTATTATCCCTTTGTTTATTTAACATATCCTTTAGAGTTTGATTTGATCTTTCTATAACTGCCTGACCTGTAGGATTGTGTGTTATACCTGTAATATGCTTTATATTCTAATAAGCAGGAACATGTTTCATTTTCTTAGAGACATATGTTGGAGCGTTGTCTGTCTTTATTTGCACAGGTGTACTTACGATGTCCATAACTTCTAGCAAATGTGTGATTACCGAATCAGCCTTTTCCAAACTCAAAGCAGTTGCCCATTGAAAACCTGAACAGGTATCAGTGGTGTGGAGTATATATTTTAGTTTTACAAATTATACAAAATGAAACACATCCATTTTCTAGATTTTATTCCTTTGAGTACCCTTTGGGCTACTTCCTGCAGGTAGTGGTGTTTGGTTGTATAAAGAACAAGTAGGACATTTCCTTATAATTTTCTTGTCTTCTTGCCACAAGATGGAAAAGTTTTTTTTAAACCTTTGCTATTGACATTATGTTTCTTTAATGAAAGTATGAGGCTTTTAGCTTATTTCCAATCAGTAATTGATCAATTTCTGCAGTACCTTGTGCAAGAGGACCTGGCAGACATGTATGGGATCAGATTGTGTTATGGGATGATGCCTATTCCTGATTATATCTTGTAACTGAAGTCAATTTTGTATCATCTGGTATAAATTCAGCCATTTCAATATTCATAACAACTCTTTCTGCATATTGTGAATCAGCAACGATTTTTAGAAATTCTTTAAAATCCCTTAGCACCATGAAAATAGCATACAATTCTGAGTTTGCACAGAATCATAAGTGCTTTGTTCTACTTTACTTAAATTTTCTGATTTGTTTCCTACCTTTCCTGATTTATTTACATCAGTATAGAATATAGGGGCTTCAGTTATCAGTGTGTCTCCTACAATATGAGGAAGGATCCAATTAGTTCTCTTTATAAGTTGAATTCTCTTGCTCAAAAAATTCTCTCTCAAAAATTATTACAAGCTCCTTTCCAGGGTTCACTTTTTTCCCATAATTTGTCAAGTTGATCATTATTAAAAGGTGCTATAATTTCTGCTGGGTCTATTCCTGCTAATTGACAAAATCTCAATTTTCCTTTGAGAATTAGCTCAGAGATATTTTCCACATACATTTAAAAACTTTTACTCAGTTTATGTGGTGAAAAGATTCATTCTAATATGATATCTTCCCTCTGCATTAAAATTCCTTTTAAATTTAGGGGACTGTTTGGAAGTTAGTATGACCAGACTGCAGTTAAGATTTGGATCCACACAATCCACATGAGCCTTCTGCAATTTTTCTTCAATCAAAGTCAATTCTTTTTCAGCTTCAGCTGATAATTCCCTGGGACTATTCAAGTTCTTGTCACCATCTAAGGTTTTATTTAAATTGATCATGTAATCAGGACCTATCCCAATAATGTACTGTAGATGGGAAATGTTTCCTAGTAATCTTTGAAAATCATTAAGAGTCTGCAATTGGTCTCCCCTAATTTGAACCTTTTGGAGTCTATTTTTTGATAACCTATTTTATAGCCTAAATAATTAATAGAATTTCCTCTTTGTATTTTTTCAGAAGCAATTTTTAATCCCTAGTAAGGCAAAATTTTCCTTACTTCTTCAAACATTCTTTCTAATGTATCTACATTTGAATCAGATAGCAAAAGGTTGTCTATATAATGGTAAAATATAGATTCAGGAAATTCCTTACATATCATTTCCAATGGATGACTTACAAAATATTGACCCAGGGTGAAACTATTTTATATTCCTTGTGGGAGAATCTTCTATTGATATCTTTTAGCAGGCTAGGAATTATTGTAAGTAGGCATTGTGAAGGCAAATTTTTCTGCCCTTTTCTTGTAAAGGTATAGCAAAGAAACTATCTTTTAAATCAATAACTATAAGAGGTCATCCTTAAGCAAAAGAGATGGCAAAGTAATACCAGATTGTAGAGTGCTCATTGGCTGAATCACCTTATTAACAGCTCTTAAATCGGTTATCTTTCTCAATTTTCAGATTTCTTTTTAACAACAAATACAGGAGAATTCCAAGGGTTGATTCATTCTTTAATATGCTGATCTAATTGCTCCTCTACCAGCTATTCTAAATCCTATAGTTTCTCTATTGTTAAAGGCCATTGATTACCCCATACAGGTTTGTCTGTCAACTATTTTAAAGGTATTGGTGCCTTTGAGATATCAAAAACTGTTGTGCTCTGTTCTGGTACAACCTGAATGATCATTGACTGTTCTTTATAATATCTTGTAATATTTTCCCCAGAAACATATGTTAGTTTATGGTGGTTTGTTTATAAGATTGGGGGAATGTTAATCTGAGCATTCCATTGTTGTAAGAAATTATGTCCCCACAAATTCATTGCTGTGTTAGCCACATATGGTTATAATATTCCTCTTTGTCCTTCTGGCCCGATGCATTTGACCCATCTCATGCTCTGCTTTACCTAAGATAAAATTCCAATCCCTAAAACCTGAACATTTATATCCTGAAGAGGTCAATTTGGGAGCCAAGATTTTGATGAAATTATTGTTTCATAATCATTTGGAAATTCTTGTATGATAACTGGATATATTAAAGTTGGTTGTCTGAAAAACTTAGGCTTTTCCTCTCTATTCTTACAATGCAGTGCTGAAATTGGCTCTTCATTAAATTCTTCTGCCCAGATTTGAATATCTCTGTGATCAGTTTATTAGATTTTTCTAAGGTCTGTATCTTAGCACTCAGATTAATCAACTTTTTTCACTGATAAAACAAGAATGATAAAGCTATTAATGTTTACAATTGACATTACATAAACCCATCTAAATTAGATATCCTCTCATTTAAATGCTCTGTTTTCAAACCGTTTAGCATATTATCATACAGAGACCAAATCCCTCCATTATAATAGTCTTTCCCATGGGAAAACTCTCTCTTTTAACTAATTCCTACCTTTAAGAATTCCCAATTGTCTTACCAAATCTGCTGACGATGATGATGAAGATGTGAGGGTTATTGCTGCTGTGTATAACAGTGAAAGCCTGACTGGATTTCAAGGCAGATACCTAGTTTGGCAATAGCCTGAGATGGGGAGCAGAGAGAACCCACAACCCATGGTGGAGGGGGGCAGAGAGAGAGAGGGAGAAAGAGAGAGAGAAAGAGAGAGAGAGAGAGAGAGAGAGAGAGAGAGAGAGAGAGAGAAAGAGAGAGAGAAAGAGAGCCGACTGTTTGAAAATGGACAGAGATTGAGGGATTGTTTGGAAAAAGCACATGTGGTGGTAGGGCTGCCTAATGGCTACAACTGAAAAATCCCAAGCTCACTCAGAGGCTAGGGTCAAAAGAAAAGAAAGCCTCATGGGACTGTAGTTCTCCATGTGTAGCTCTGGCAGAAGCACCACATGCAGCTCCAGACTGTGTTGGTGACTCTTTCATGAATTCATACCCCAAATGTTGGGCACCAAATGTAACATGGATAATAAGAACCCAGAGACTGATGTTGGGGTTCAACTTGAAGATCAGAAAAGCAAAGCAACCAAGCTACTAGAGAAGTCTTGCCTCTAAGAAGTTCTCAGACTGAAAGACAGAGAGTTCCTGTTTCATCCTGCCTTACATTGCTCCCTAGTACTGGGATTAAAGGTGTGAGCTACCACCACCTGGATCTGTTTCTGCATTGATCTTTTGTAGCCTAGGGCAGCCTTGAACTTGCAGAGATCCATCTGCCTCTGTCTCCCAAATCCTGGATTAAAGGTGTGTGACACCACTGCCTGGCCTCTAGTGTCTTAGTTTTACTTTCTGATTTTTCAGACATGCTCTACTTATAAAACATCAATAAAGTATCATTATAGATATATTGCTCTAGTGGGTTGAAGCTTGAGCATATCACTGTGGGAGTCACTTTCTGAAATGAATAAGACAGTAGGAGGTGAGTAGACTATGAGTTGTGTTTTGAGACCATTTTGGATAAGGTACCTACAAGACAGAGGAGAAGCCATAAGAATCTGGGAAGATATCAGAAACAGGGATACACAATTGGAAGTCATTAGTCATCCTAGTCAGTATGACTGTCAATTTGACATAGCCTAGAATCACTTAAGAGTATCAGTTGAGGGTTGCTCAGGATAGTTTGGCCAATGGATATATTTTGGGGGATTGCCTTAATTGTCAAACAATGGAGGAGGGCTCAGACTATTGTGGGACATATTACCTATATACAGATGACCCTGTTCTATATAAGACTAACCATGAACATATGAGCAAGCCAGCAACAGCATATTTCCACGGTTTCTTTTTTCAAGTTCCTGGCTTTGCTTCTCTAGGTGATGGACTGTGTCCTGTGATGCGTGAGCCACATAGATCCTCTTCTCACCTAAGCTGCTTTTGACCAGAGTGTTTGATCATGGAACAGCAAACAAACCAGAGCATAGGAATGTATTTAAAGACACAAATTGGATATATTCACCTAATGACAGTGTTTCTATAAAAGAGAACAGTTAAAGAGAGATCCCAGCGATGCTTTCACATTTAAAGTGAGTTGATGTGGAGAAGCAGGTATTAACTTCAAAGTGTATACAGCAGTTAGTAACATATAAGCATTACAACAGTATCTCAAAATGCATGTTTCAAAATCCAACAGAATTAAGGAAATACATAATTTGTGATAATAGTTGAATGTTTCAATACTCTACTTTTGAAAAAAATAATTACATGCCAAATACACAAAATATGAACATTGTATATCCATGTTAGGCATAATACACATCTAATAATAGCAGAATAAAAGTTTGCTTTTGCTGTGGTAAAACACCATGGCTAAATTAGCTTGGACTTACTTACCATTGGGGAAAGCCAAGGTAGGAACCTGGAGGTGGGACCTGAATCAGAGACCATGGAGTAATGCTGCTTCCTGACTTGCTCCCCATGATTTGTTCAGCATGCCACCTGCCCAGGGATGGCACCATATACAACAATCCGGGCCCTCTCAAAGACTTTCATACCAGCTGTATAATGAAAGAATTTTTTCAATTCAGGTTCTTCTCCCCGAATAACTCTAACTTGTGTTAAACAAAAATTCTGACCAGACAACATGTTACTTCCTACAGGGTAGATGATAGGATAGGCCACAAATGTAACTCTGATATGACTTTATGGGGGCTGATGATTGTAAACCATGTACTCCAAACATAAGATAATAATCCTAGAATCCAGTAATGCATATCTAGGAAACAAATAATGCAGTTCTAAATAAAAAATAATTTAAATTTACAAAAGTTTGTTTCTTTTGAGAAAACAAAAAATCCAAGAAGTAGTGATGTAATCTCTCAAACCACTAAAAGTAGAATAAGAATGTGACTGTTATTATAGAATTTAGAGGAACAAAAAGAATTACAGGGGAATAATATTAAAAATGCCTGTCAATAAATAAATAAACTCATTGAAATAAATTACTTGATAGATGCAAAGTATAAGAACTGATACTAATATAAAGTAAATACAAATTGACATGTAACATGTCAAGTGGTTGAATTAATAATAAAAAAATAATCAAGGACACTGAAGTATGAGTTCCCTGGTAAATACTACAAAATACTTTGGAAACAATGAATATATATCAATTAGAAATTATTCCAAATCATAAAAGCAGGAAGTGCAGTTTTAACTTCATTCCATAAGGCCATCATTACCTTGCTAGTAAGATACACAAAGCACCTTACAACAAAACCAGCACAGACTAATATGCCTTTGAACACACACACAAATCCTCAACAAAACAATACTTATATTGCAGCATATAGAACAAGTCATAGTATATGACCAAGTAGGGATTTTTCCCAGGAGTTCAAATTTTGTTTGATATACAAAACCAATCAATGTTCAAAAGCTTAATGTTGTAGAATATTTTTAACCAGATAAAGATGTGTTACATATGTTTATGCTGTGGAATATTACTTTAACTGTGTAAGGGTGTGTTACATTTGTTTATGCTGCATTTGTTTAATTATGTAAAGATGTGTTGTATTTGTTTCACCTTGCCTGACTAAGGCATCCAATTGGTCTAATAAAGAGCTGAGCAGCCAATAGCTAGGAAGATGAGGGAAGCTGGCAGGGAGAGAGAATAAATAGGAGGAGAAATCTAGGCTTAAGAGAAAAGAAGAATGAAAGGAGAATGAGGACAAAGAGAGGGAGACGCCCTGGGCCAGCCAGGGAGCCACCAGCCAGCAGACAAGAGGAGCAGTGAAAGCAAGATATACGGAAAGAAGGTAAAAAAGTCCTGAGGCAAGAGGTAGATAAAGAGAAACAGGTTAATTTTAGTTAAAAGAGCTAGTCAGAAAGGAGCCTAAGCTAGGCAGTGTATTTATAACTAATAGGTAGTCTTTATGTCATGATTTGGGAGCTGGTTGGTGGCCCAAAAGGACAAGCCTGGTACAGTTTAGGGACATAAATCAAATGATACTCTCAACTGATGTGGAAAAAGCTTTTGAGAAAAACTAATAGCATTTCATGATTTTTTAAAAAACCGACGAAGTAGAAATAAAATGAAATTTTCTTAGCATGATGAAGGACATCTATGGAAAACCCCACAGCTAACACAGAGTTCAGTGTTGAGAGATTAAGAGCTTTCCCCTTAGACCAAGAAACTACAAAGCTGCCTGGTGATTCTTCTAGTTCAGGAATCCAAGGGGGAAAGAAATCCCAAGTTTTCTAGAGCGGAAATAAAGAAGTAAAGCCCTCTGCAGGAACCTGGTTTGGATTAGTACCTTGAAAACCCTAAAGAAAGAAAATCTACAATAGAACCTTTGCCTTACAAATAATAAGCAAGGTAGCAGCATCACAGGATCAATATACAAAAATTATTTCTATCTCTATATTCTAACAATGAACAAATTCCACTAAAAGTGTCATCAAAATAGAACAAAGTTGTGAAAAGAAAGTCATCTTAACACTGATAAAAGAAACTATGTTCAGAGAAATTGAGTGCCTGAAGGATGTGCAATCCAGCCCACATTTATGAACCGAAGTAGTGAAGACAGAATGGCCTGTGCACTGTTCTTCAGGTTCTGTGAAATTTCTGTGACTTTTTCTCAAGCTGATCCAAAAACTATTATATAAATGCAGAGATTATGTAATATTAAGGGGAGTTCTTTTAAAGCCACACAAATGGGCTGGCAAGATGGCTCAGGAGTTGCAAGTACCTTCTGCTCTTGCAGAGTTTAGTTTTAAGTTCTATGTTGGGTAGTTCAAGACTGCCTGTTACTGCAGCACCAGATGATCTGACACCCTCTTCTGGACTCCATGTGCACATGAACACACATGTGTATACCTGCACAGAGATACACTCACATATACTTTAAAAAGAACAAAGGGATCGTATATCTGATTTCAAAATTTATTACAAAGTACAACACTAGCAAATGTTTAGTTATGTGGAGTAATAGAATATCAGGAATTTCTAGAAATATAGTTGCCTACTTTTGTAAGATTGCTTTAATTTTGAACTATATGTCTATGTTTGTCTGTGCATGGGTACTTGAGTGCAGGTGTCCATGGCGCTTCAGATCCCCCTGGAGCTGGTGTTATAGATGGTTATGAGCTGACTTGTGTGGGTGATGGGAACCAAACTTAGGTCCTTCCCAAGAGCACTTTACAGTTTCAACCCCTGAACCATCTCTCCAGCCCTAACATATCCTTTTATTCAAACAATAAATTTTTGTAGAATACTGAATCAATTCAGTCGACAAAATAGTCCTTTAAGTAACTGATGACAAAACACTCAAATCAGGCTATTGCTTCATACTACACAGAAAAAATAACCCTAAGGTATATTCAAAATAAAGATAATCCTATAAATAAATCCTTACAGCTACTAATATCATGTTACTAAATAACTATTAATAATATCATGGTCCTCAATGTAGAATATAAATTGGGTTTCATTAAAATTTAAAACATTTTTGCATCAAAGCTACTCTAAAAATAAGAAGACAGCTCACAGGATAGAAAAAAGTACTTGCCAAGTCAGATTCTAATATCCAAAATACAGAAGGACTTTCATAACTGACAACAGGCAGAATAGCAGTGCCTGTTACTAGTCCCTTTCCTATTGCTGTAACAGAGTACCAAGACAAAAGCAACTTAGGGAGATAAGGGGTTATCTTTGCTTATAGTTCCAGAAAAGCAGAGTGCATCATGGTGAGTAAGGCATGGAGCATTCAGGGAAAGCATTTCAGCAGGAACAGGAAGCTGGGTGATCACAGTTTTGGAAGCAAAGAGAAAGAACAGAAAAAGGAATGAGGCTCTCAAATCTCAAAGCTCTTTCCCGTCCTGCATGGGTGTAAGCTCCTTCTTGTCCTGCATGGGTGTAAGCTCCTTCCTGTCCTGCAGGGCTGTAAGCTCCTTCCTGTCCTGCAGGGGTGTAAGTTCCTCCCTGTCCTGCATGGGTGTAAGCTCCTTCTGTCCTGCAGGGGTGTAAGTTCCTTCCTGTCCTGCATGGGTGTAAGCTCCTTCTGTCCTGCAGGGGTGTAAGCTCCTTCCTGTCCTGCAGGGGTGTAAGTTCCTTCCTGTCCTGCATGGGTGTAAGCTCCTTCCTGTCCTGCAGGGGT
>PVIU01033119.1:0-12735 GCA_004026605.1 Ondatra zibethicus | reverse complement strand
AGGTGGCTACTTAGAAGAGCATCATGGTAGTGAAAGACTGAGTCTAGAATTAAGACCATGAGTATCATTATATGTACAGTCTTGTTTGTTTTAAGTTATGGATTTATAACTGAGAAATTACAAAATAATATAAGTGTAAGGTATCCGTAATAGCAGACAGAATACCCAGGTACAGGTACTGCTTTTAAGAAATTACTGCCATTGAAGGCTCTGTGCCACCCCTCTTAATCCCACCTCTTCTCCTTTGTGAGGTAACCTGAACTTTGTATTTTCTTTATACTTGGACCACATAGTTCATCACAGTATAGATACTTTTTCCTTTGGAGAATGTTTGTTTTGTTATGTGTGGTGGTTCACAATTGAAGTCTCAGAACTTGGGGGCTGAGGCTGGAGGACTGTCCTGGGGTTGAGGTCACCTGGTTTTGCAAATTGTACCCTTGATTCAAGAAAAGAAAAGTAGACTTAACTACTTTTTAATTAGTTTTTTTCTTGTATTTGATCTTCAGTATGAACTTTTCAGTTGCTATTTTTTTTAAAGCCATGATTAGAACTGTGCACACTGACTTTTTTGGTGTGAATAATTTAGGATCTGTTTCTTTTTAATGTTGAATCTTTTTGGTCAAGAACAGAATTTGCAATTTTTTAGGTTATTTAAAAATGTTTTAAAATTTTCTAGGCAGTGGTGGTGTACACCTTTAATCCTAGCACTCACATTCTAACTTCAGTGATAATGCAATTGAATTATACCATTAAATACTATGCTTACTATTTTTGAAAGATATGTATTTTTAAGAGATTTATTTAGTTTTATTTTTTATGGATAATTGTTTGCCTGAGTGTATGTTTATGTACCAGGTGTGTGCAGTGCCTGTGAAGGATAGAAAAGGGTGTCAGATCCTCTATAACTGGAGTTCTAGATGATTTTGTGACCCACCACATGGGTGCTGGGAACCAAACCTAGGTCCTTCAGAAGAGGAGCGAGTGCTCTTTACTGCAGAGCCGTCCTTCATCTACTCTACCTTATCATTTGAGGCAGGGTCTCTCCCTCTTTTTGGGGGGTCTTTACATCTCTGCCACTCCATTAGGGTTAAGATGCACACAGCTGTATCTAGCTTTTTTGTTTCCCACATGAGATTGGAACTCAGGTCCTCATGCTTGCGTGACATACATTTTATTGATAGAATATCTTCCCAGCCCCAAGGTTTTCGTTATCTTCTGTGCTTTGGAATAGTTTAAGACAGGAAACAAGATAGTTGCCTTTGCATTTGTTTATGGTAGTCCATGTATTCAATACTTAACTAATTTAGTCTTTTGCAGTTAGTTGCTTTTCTTTCTGGTCACTATGAGGTTTGGTGGGAAGTAGGGCAGTAGCTAAAAATCAAATTCATTTTTCTCACTTGTATAGCTATTGTTTAGTATCATTTAGTGAGAAATCTTTTATCTGTTGAAGCACCACCTTAAACACACAAAAATTTGCATTTGTTTATTGTCTATTTAAGCATCTTCTAATATATATATATTAGTGCCCATTGGTAAGGTTATTTAAAAGCTAATCCAAAAGAGTAGTTCTTTTACTATTTAGACTTTAGTCTGTTTTTAATAATGAGGCCTTGCTATAGACTATTTTAAGTCCTATATATTTAGATTTTCTTGTCATTTTGGAGAAGTTGTTGAGAGAAAGGTTTTCACTGGATCTCCTGAGCCTGGTAATGGTGGTAGATTAATTTCCTGGTCTACAGGATACAGTTACAACAAAACATAATTGTCTCTCATTTTCTTTTGCATTCTAGATTATTTATGTATGTGTGGGTTTGCTTGTGTGTATGTATGTTCACCACTTGCATGCTTGATGTCCATGAAGGTCAGAAGAGGGTGATGGATCCTCTAGAACTGGAGTGATGGATAGCTATGAGCCACTATGTGGGTGCTGGGAACTGAACTCAGGTACTCTGCAAGAGCAACAGTGTTCTTAACTTCTGAGCCACCTTTCTATCCCTGTCTCAGTTTCTGTAGCTGCAGGAACCCTGGAGGATTTTACTGATGCTTAAGTCCATTATATGGAACAGTATATTTGTGTGTGACCTGTGCATATCCTTTTTATATGTACTAACTAGAGGTGGATGTAACTAACCACCTCTAGGTTAGTTATAATATCAAACAAAATCCTTATATCATATTGTTTAGGGGGTAATGACAAAGAAAAGGTTTATGCATATTCAACATATTTTTCTTGATTCTTTCAGTCTGTGTTGGTTGAATCCACCAAGGTAGAACCTGTGGATATGGAGGCCCAGTGTACCACTGAAGGCTTACACAACAGAAATTTACTATTCAAAGCCCTGGAAGCTAGAAGCCTGACATCCAGGTATTGGCAGAATATACTCCTGAAGGCTGTGAAGCATCTGTTCCATCTCCCTCTCCTAGCTTCAGAAGGTTGCTGGCAATCTTTGACATTCTTTGGCTTTTAGACACGTCATCTAATGTTTGTCTTCACCCCTTCACATGATGTTATCTCTGGGAGTGTGGCTGTGTTCAAATTTTTCCTTTTTACAAAGCAATAATCGTTGGGTATGCCGCACTCTTATTTGACATCATCTTAACTAATTACTTCTGCAGAAACCAAGTAAGGTCACATGCCAAGATACTTTAGGTTCAGGACTTCATTCAACATATGTTAGTTAGCTGTCACTATAATAAAATATCCGAGATGACTAACTTATTTTGGCTTACAATTTTGGAGGTCCAGTCTATGATGAACTAACCTTGTTGCTTTGGGCCTCTGATGAGGTATCACATCATGGTAGGCGCGTATGGCAAACCTAAATTTCATATGCCATGACCAAAGAGCAAAGGGAAGAAGGGGAAAGAGGCCAGGATTCCATAACCTGACTTTGTCACCAATAACATAAAACCCTTTTCTGGGCCCCACTTCTTAAAAATTTTGCTACTGCCCAATGCCTTTAACACATGACTCTTTGGGAGATAGTCAAGGTCACAGTCATAGCACTTTCCTTGCTTCTGTAGACATTACAGCTAACTGAGGGAACAGGGTGGGTCTGGGTGGTAGTGGTTTAGAAACCACTGTTGTTTCAAACTGGGGCTAATGTGAGTGACTCTTGATTATTAAATGGGGTTCTGCTATACACTGATCTTCATTGACTGAGAACCTGAAATTTATCAGAGAGAGAAGCCTTATGAAGATAGATGTTTCTGAGGCCTGAGGAAGAATGCCCTGTTAGAGTCTCTCAGAGTTGATGAAAAGTATTCTAAGCTCCAGGAAAAGAATAAAGATTCTGAGCTAAGGAAGAAACCTTAGATTCTCACCTCTGAGAATTGACCTAGGCTTGTTTAAAGTACAATTGTCCTCTGTATCCATGGGGTCTGTACATAGTGATTCAACTGACAGAAGATCAAAGTCATTAGATTTACATCTGCACTGAACAGGTGTGGACTCATTTACTCTGCAGTCAATATACTTTTTACATAGGATTTGCATCATATTGCAAATTATAATGAATATAAAGATAATTCTTTCACATGCACGTATGCATGTGTTTGTATGTATTTCTCTCTCTCTGCATGTGTACATATGTTCATGATTGCATAGTGGCAAGACAAGAACCTCCAGTATCATGTTTAGGGAGGCCATCCATCTCCTTTGGGATAGAGACTCTTATTGGCCTGGAACTCACCAATTAGGCTAGGCTGGCTGTTCAGTGAGCTTCAGGGATCCTCTGTCTGTGCCTCCTGTGATGGGATTACAAATGCCAACTAGTATGTCTGGTGTTTTTACTTGGGTTCTGGGGGTTGAACTCAGTCTTTGTGCTTGTAAGGTGAGTACTTTATTGATTGAGCCATCTCTTCCCCGTCCAAGATAGTTTGAAGTATATAGACAAATGGGCATAGATGCAGCTATTACCCTATTTACTATAAGGGACTTGGTTTTGGATTTTGATATACATGAGGGTCTTGGAACCAATACCCCAAGTAGGAAGACTATGCTTAAGGCTTTGAGAGAATGGGAACCATTTTTGAATTTCCCTTCTAGAATCTTTAACTTCTCAAGCAAAGGAAGAAGTAGAGACCAAAAACAGAAATCAGTGAAGAGTGAAGGTGTCCTTATGCGGGAGTACTGGAGAATGCTGTTTTGGAGACCCTTGCTAGAGCAGGTATTACAGTCAGTGGAAACATATTGTATGTGATCTATGCAAGGATTTAAAAGGTAGAAAATACTAATGGAGTTCTTGAGTTTTCTAATTGATCACTTTAAAGTTTTTGAATTTCTAGAGTTTCATCACAAAAATCCCTTTTATATAATTTAAAAGCTATTTGTATTTGGACACTACTGAACAACTGAAATCATTTTTCTGGTGATTGTGTTTGATTTCCCAAGTAGACAGTGAGTTCACTTGTAATTGATCATTTTTAATGCTGTTTATATTGCCTTTTATGTAGCAATGGCAAACTCCTTTAGAATGTCATTGAATAACAAGCACCATAACTGTTGGTAGCCTTTTCCTGTCCTAAGCTGTCCTCTGTCCTAAAGGCAGTCCAATCATTATTTATACTATTTTTTGTTTTAACTTTTTTTTTCCTGCTTAATGGTTCTCAATCTATAAGTTGCATCCCCCAAAAGACCATTGGAAAAAATTTATGTTTATATTATGATTCACAATAGTTATAAATTACAGTCATTAAGTAGCAATGAAATAATTTTATAGTTGGGGTCACCATAACATGAGGAACTGTATTAAAGGGTCACAGCATTAGGAAGGTTGAGAACCACTACTCTATGTAGTCATTGCTGTCCTGGAACTCACTATGTACACCAGGCAGATCTTGAACTCATGGAGAGCCACTTGCCTCTGCCTCTCCAATGCTGGGATTGAAGGCATGTGCCACCACACCTGGCAACCTTTTTTCTTCTTAAAGTTCATGTTTAAGTTAAACCTTTAGTTTTGAGATATTTGTAGAATCAGACACTGTTGTTGTAGGCTGCTTGTTCATTCCTGGCTGCTCAGCCCCGAAATAACCACACAGAAACTGTATTAATTAAATCACTGCTTGGCCTATCAGTTCTAGTTTCTTATTGGCTAGCTCTTACATCTTAATTGAACCCATTTCTATTAATCTGTATATTGCCACATGGCTGTGGCTTACCGGCAAGTTTCCGTCTGGCATCTCTCTCTGACTTCGCCTTCTTTCTCCCAGCATTCAGTTTAGTTTTCCCCACCTAGCTCTGTTCTGCCCTGCTATAGGCTCAAAGCAGTTTTCTTTATTCATTAATGGTAATCACAGCATACAGAGGGGAATCCCACATCACCTCCCCATTTCTGTCTAAATGAAAAGGGAGGTTTTAATTTTAACATTGTAAAATTACATATAAAAAACAGGTATCAAGGAAGAATTACAGTTACAATATTTATATCTACTTTATTTTTATCATAACTAAGGAAAACTATAATTGTAACTATCTATTCTTCATCTCCATCAAAGACTCCAGAAGGGTATAATATTACCTAAGGAAACAGGAAGTACATTATAAGCAACTTCCAAAACTCTAGAATTGACAGAGACATCTTGCTGCATGGGCAGTCACAGTTGTAAGAAACAGTAGAGACTGTAGTAAATTATCATAGCCAGGACAGCTCAGCCACTCTCTTCCTGTTTTGCCACATGCTGCTGCTCTCTATTGGTGTTTTCCCAGTTTCACTTTTACTCACTAGTGTGTGTGTGAACTGTATATCTGTAGGTTTGTGTGATCATTACCACACTAGAGACGCAGAAGAATCTGTCACCAAGGTCATTCACATTGCCCTTAATAGCCTTAGCCATGTCTGCCCCTCCCTAGCCTGGGCACCACTCAACTCTTTTCTATACTTTTGTCATTTCAGGAGTGCTACATAAATGGAGTCACAGAGTGCATAACTTCTGGGATTTCTTTTTCTTGGTATCATTCCTTTGAGCTTCATTCCAGTTGTGTGTATCAGTAGTTCATACCTTTTTATTGATTAGTAGTATTGTGCCACATGATCATTCTGTTGAAGGGTTGTTCTGCTTTTGCCTATTTGAACAAAGCTGGTCTGAGCATTCATGTGTAAACATAGTTATTCATTTCTCTGGTATAAATGCTCAAAGTGCACATGTATGCATTTAGATTCTCCTGTGGTCAACATTTATTCTCTGTTTCTGCTCTGTATGCCTTTCCTTATGCACACACACACACACACACACACACACACACACACACAATACAGTTTTCCCCCTTAAATGCTTGTGAGTAAACTGCATAAACCATTACCTCCAAATATTTCAGTGAGTGTTTGCAAGAGTAAAGACATTTACTTACATATGCACAGATATGATCAGTTTAATTTAACATGGATACTACTTCTGTCAGATCTGTTGTCTCCTGCACTTTTATCAGCTGATACTACAGTCTCTTTTTGTATCTTTTCTCTCTCTCCATTTAATATAGTATATTATCTTATGGACTACTCAGTACAGCTTCATTTTATTCCTGTTGGCTCATTTAGGTGATGGAACCAAGGTGAAGAAAGGTGAGATGCTTTGTCCAAGTCTCAGCTCCTAAGAGAAAAGAGACTGGATTTGACTGGTGTTTTGACTCTCAGGGTCTCTTAAGTGCTGAGCTGTGTGGTCTTCATTAGCTCATAGTAGCAATGTTTGGCCTTCTAGAAACTGATGTTTTAATTTTTTTATGTTGTTGGAATAAACAAGTGTTACTTTGTTTGAGAGTTTCCATCCATTTTGTGATCATTAGCTGTTTTATCTCTTTCAAGTGGAGCTAACAGCCTGTTTGCATCTGATTAGTGTTTTATGTTACTACAGGAAGTAGTGAGTATTTTAAATGAACTCTGAGCTTGGGGAGTTAAGGAGACCCTGTTAAGATGCCTGGTCTCCACCCTTCATGCCAGTCAAGGATTGTTTCTTACAGGATGTTCCTCAGTGCTCTGCTCTGTCTTTAATTTCTCAAAGAAAGAGTTTCCCTCTCCCTGGAGGAAGGCAGTTTTATCATTTTTAGGCTTCCTTGAGGGCTACTCCTCATCTGCAGTACTGTCAATTGCATTTGTGTAGTTTTCCAAGCTTGTGGTTGTTGTAGGAACTATATCTCTGGGTTTCTTCACATCTGCATTCTGTGTGCCAAGCCTCTGTATCATTGTAGCTTTTATATATATATTTTTTAGTTAAGATTTTTATTTATTTATTATTTATTATGTATACAACAGTCTGCCTCCATGTATGCCTGCAGGCCAGAAGAGGGCACCAGATCTCACTACAGATGGTTGTGAACCACCATGTGGTTGCTGGGAATTGAACTCCGGTCCTCTGGAAGAACAGTCAGTGCTCTTAACTGCTGAGCCATCTCTCCAGCCCCGCTTTTATATTTAACATACATCCAGAGGCAGCAAGATCTTAGTGATGTATTTTTTTCAGTGACAAGTTGAATACTTGCAACTTGAAAATTTTAAATAATGATGAATTTCTGAGCCTTGCTGTGGAACTAGCTTGTCTTCTGATCCTCTGCTTATAATATTTGCATAGACATTGGCTTAATTCCCTGAGTACCTAGACCATGATTTATTTTGTCTCCCCTAGACATTACAGATTCTAGTTGGGTCATAGTTGTACTTCATTGTTTTTGGAATTATTCAGTTATTTGCTTTTCTTAGATTTTGCTGTTTTTCTGAGTGTATTTGACATTGTTAACCACTGAATCCATGGGATGGTTCTTGTGAGTGATGGTGTTACCAGTGAGCTGGTTTGGGTTATTTCTGACTCTGTGGGTAGGAATATGAGTAGACAAAGGGTGGCTGTGTTAGTGTTGTTGGTTCTGGGCCCTTGAGAGCTAAGAGCCTATGGGCTGGACTAACAACAGGCGTATCCCTTTGAACCCTGAGGGATAGGGGCTTATTCTTCTTATTACTCCTCCTAGCTCTTTCAGTCCTAGATGCTCAGGTTGAAGAGTTAATGTTGTGAGCACTAACTGTTAGTGGTGCTGCACTCTAACCAGGGAACCACAGTTCATTGCAGTAGCTAGACATGTGCTACACTCTAACCAGGGAACCACACCGTTTATTGCAGTAGCTGGGCATAGATAGTAGTAACAGCTGCAGCAGATGGCCAGTGTTATAGTTTTTAGGCTCTGAGAGTCTGGACCCATGGCTTCTAGGGACTGACTCTTAGTCCTTAGAGCTAGGCAGTTTCCTCAATTTTGTTTTCAAGACAGGGTTTCTCTGTGTAACAGCACCAGCTGTCCTGCATGCTTCAAACTCACAGAGATCCACCTGCTTCTGCCTCCAGGATGCTGGGATTAAAGGTGTGCTACCACTGCCTGGCAGTTTCTTGAATTCTAATTCTCATCTTTACAATTGTCTCACAGTCTTGGGTTTCTGCTTCTTGTCATCTTCTAAATATTGTCCTCTGTCATTTCAACTGCCCCTGCTCCCTGTAGAGTTTTAGTTCTCGTTTGTTTTCTGTAAGTTATCTGCATTCTTGCCAATGCCATCTCATCTTTGTGCAGTCAGTTTAGCCTGATGTTTCGACTATAAAAGTCACAAGAAGAGACCATTGGGAGAAACCTCAAAAGATGTCTCTTAGTTGATTTCAGAGTCAGCTATACAGACTGGTTATATAGTAGAGAGGGTGTGTATGGGAGGGCATGTATGTGTAGCATGTAAATAAATGAAAGATGTGTTTGCACCAATCATAGTATAGTGTCCAGTTCAAGCAATCATAGGCCCTGTATAGGGACCAGTCAGTCACAAGTTCCACATTGCATGTTTACTTACTTCTTGCTGAGTAACTGAGGAGTAACTTGAGTGAGAATAGTTTCAAGGTTATCTACAAGTTATGAAATCTTGCCTTGACTGGAATGTGCCTTCCAAGGCCAGTGCAGGCTATCTGGAGCAGTTGTGACTGGAGCAAGGCCTCCTGGAGCCAGAGCTGCAGCTTCAGCTGCAGTGTTCCTGGCAGCTGGCATGTTCACACAGAGATAAAGTATCTAAAGTAGCTGGGCTGCCTTGAGGTCAGTCTAGCCAGTTTTCAAAGCAGAGGCTGCTAGGCTGATGGTCCCTAACTCTATCTACCTCTGTTCAAAGCCTTGAGCAGTCTATCTATTTCCATTCAAAGCCTTAAATAGTCCACTCCCAGAAGTTTCAGTGCTTTGCTCATTTACAGGGAAAAAAGTTGGGCATTTATAATAGACTTAAAGCTCAACACAAAACCAGTGTTCTTGAAGCATTTAGCAGTCCTTAAAAGCAGTTAGCAGGCTTAACAGCTTCTAGTCCCTGTCTCAGGGCCCTACAGAGTTTGGTCCCTTTGATCTCAGTGGTAGTTTTTATCTGGGAAATGTGGAAAAGCTGCAAGCCATAGGGTTACTGTCTTCCAAGCTCACATTGAAAAGTGTAAATGTAGAAAATAATTTCTTCACAGAAATTGGAGCTAGATTCAGGATTGGTTTTGCTGGGCCTCTCAGATCCATCCCTACAAGCTGGACAGACCAGGTTGGCTTGGGGGCCATAAGCTGCTCACATCTTACTGTATGTCTGAACTTAGTTCCTTAGGCTGTTTATTGGGGCTGAGTCTGTAAGTAGGAATTTCCAGATGTTTTTAGTGGCAGCCCTGAGAGGGTTATACCTTATTATAGCAACACTTTAGCAAGGACAAAGTACTGATATGGCTGACCTTAACAAAACCAACTTTTGTTGTTACTGCCTCACAGAAACCAGCTTGATAGTAATACTTTGTCAAATTTAAAGAACATTTTGACAAACACTGGCATTTTATTTGAAATGATTTGAACCTAGGGAAAACTAATTTCAATTCTTGTATGTTTTAGCCATTTTGTTCAGCAGATTGTAGGTTATGGAAGTCACATAGTTTTTCCAGATTGCCATGGTAAAACTGTCCGTGTAGCCAGGCTTTGCAGTCCTCTTTCTTTTTAGATGATGGCAGTGATTACTACTGAAATGATGCCGTATGGCTGGTAATGAGTTATTTTTCAGCTTTCATTAGGTACCTGTTTCTCTATCACACCATGAAATTGGGATTGTTCCTATGATATACCTGCTTCATCCAATTTATAGATTATGTACCTACAGGCCTTAAGTCTTTTTCTTTTATGTGCACACGTGTATGTGCATGAGTGTATGTGTGTGCACACATGTATGCATGTAAACATGTGTGTGTATAGAAGCAGGAGGACCATGCCGGGTGGTGGTGGCACACGCCTTTAATCCCAGCACTCGGGATGCAGAGGCAGGCGGATCTTTGTGAGTTCGAGGCCAGCCTGGACTACAAGAGCTAGTTCCAGGACAGGCTCCAAAGCTACAGAGAAACCCTGTCTCAAAAAACCAAAAAAAAAAAAAAAAAAAGGAAGCAGGAGGACCATTTCAGGTATCTTTCTTCGGGGATAGAGTCTTCTTGGTCTGGAGTTTTCCAATTAGTCTAGACTAGCTGACCAGTGAACCCCAGGGATCCTCCTGTCTTTGCCTCTGTATCACTGGAATTACCAATGTGCTTCACATTGGTATTTTTATATGTTTTATGAGGATTGGACTCGGGTCTCTGTGCTTCCAGAATAAGTACTTTATAGATGACCCCCCACCCCAACCTAATAGCTGTAGCTGTTACTGAGTTGATTGCTAAATAGGATATTTTGACATTATGTCTGGGTCTGGTGGAATAGGCCTATACCCCAACCTACCCAGGAGACTGCAGAAGGAGAATTGCAGTTCAAGGCCAGCCATAGTGGGCAACTTAGGGATACTCTATTAAAACAAAAAAACAAGTGGTAGGTCACTTGTTTAGCATGCATGAGGCTTTGAGTTAAGTCTCTAATACCAGTACCACAAAGACAGATAGACAGTAAGAATTTTGATTTTGTAACCCAAAATTGACAGTTTTTTTTAAAAAGGAGATTTAAGAGTTTTTTAATTAATTTATTATAATTTAAGATGTGTATGCTTGTTTAGGAGTAGATGAAACATTAACTATTAATTAATTCATAGTTGATGAACCTGATAGTAAGCATACAGATGATCATCAAAATATTTCAACCCTACCCCTTTTTTCTTCATCCTAGTTCTCAACTTTGTAGCCTAGACTGTCTTGGAACTCACTATGTAGCCCAGGCTGCCAAACTTACAGCAGTCTTTGCTCAGCCTCCCAAGTGTTGGGATTATGGGCATGAGCCACTATGCCTGATGTGAATGTGTATTTATTTAAAAATTCTAAATTATTGTTTTTGTATATGTGTGGTGTCTTTTTTTTTAGGGTTTCTACTGCTGTGATGAAACATACAAAAGTAATTCAAGGAGGAAAGGGTTTATTTTACTTACACTTCCTGTAAGTGTAAGACCTACTATAGTTGTGGCAATTCTGGTTTTTCTCAGGAAGAATGACTTGGATGTTGGTACGTGACTATTTATTCTGTGTTTATTTGTATGCTTTCTGGATTTCAACATTGCCTTAGGTATGATAGCTCTCTGTAAAAGGGGATAGGACCTCTCCAGTGTAGACCAAACCTTAAAGTTTTGTTTCTAACTTTTCAGACAAGATAATTAGAAGACAGAGCTGGGCTGCGGCAGTAAAGAAAGATAAAGAAGGGGCGTCACTAGGTTTCAACTGTAACATAGATAGCTATATGTAGTTTTTAAAACTTTTTTTCCATGATATTTATTGAGCTCTACATTTTTCTCTGCTCCCCTCCCTGCCTCCCCCCCTTCAATCCTCCCCCAAGGTCCCCATGTTCCCAGTTTACTCAGGAGATCTTGTCTTTTTATACTTTCTACTTCCCATGTAGATTACATCTATGTAAGTCTCTCTTAGTGTCCGCATTGTTGTCTAAGTTCTCTGGGATTGTGGCTTGTAGGCTGGCTTTCTTTGCTTTATGTTTAAAAACCACCTATGAGTGAATATATGTGATAATCGTCTTTCTGTGTCTGGGTTACCTCACTCAAAATAATGTTTTCCAGTTCCATTCATTTTCCTGCAAAATTCAAGCTGTCGTTATTTTTTTCTGCTGTGTAGTACTCCATTGTGTAAATGTACCACATTTTTTTTTTATCCATTCTTCAATTGCGGGGCATTTAGGTTGTTTCCAGTTTCTGGCTATGACAAACAAAGCTGCTATGAACATAGTTGAGCACATGTCCTTGTGGCACGATTGAGCATCCTTTGGATATATACCTAACAGTGGTATTACTGGGTCTTGAGGAAGGTTGTTTCCTAATTTTCTGAGAAATAGCCACACTGACATCCATAGGGGTTGTACCAGCTTGCATTCCCACCAACAATGCAGAAGTGTTCCCTTTTCCCCATAACCTCTCTAGCATAAGTTGTCATCAGGGTTTTTGACCTTGGCCATTCTGACAGGTCTAAGATGGAATCTCAGAGTTGTTTTGATTTGCATTTCTCTGATGACTAAGGATGTTGAACATTTCCTTAAGTGTCTTTCAGCCATTTTAGATTCCTCTGTTGAGAATTCTCTGTTTAAGTCTGTACTTCATTTTTTATTGGATTATGTGATCTTTTGGTGTCTAATTTCTTGAGTTCTTTGTATATTTTGGAGATCAGTCCACTGTCTGATGTGGGGTTAGTGAAGATCTTTTCCCATTCTGTAGGCTGGCGTTTTATCTTGTTGACCGTGTCCTTTGCTTTACAGAAGCTTTTCAGTTTCAGGAGGTCCCATTTATTAATTGTTTCTCTCAGTGT
>PVIU01033118.1:0-12772 GCA_004026605.1 Ondatra zibethicus | reverse complement strand
ATGGGAGGTCTTTCCATTTTCTGGTGTCTTCTTCAATTTCTTTCTTCAGAGATTTAAAGTTCTTGTCATACAAGTCTTCCACTTGTTTGGTTAGAGTTACTCCGAGGTATTTTATGCCATTTGTGGCTATTGTGAAGGGTGTTGATTCTCTGATTTCTTCCTCAGCCCTTTTATCATCTGTGTACAGGAGGGCTACTGAATTTTTTGAGTTAATATTGTATCCTGCTACATTGCTGAAAGTGTTTATGAGTTGTAGAAGTTCCTTGGTAGAATTTTTGGGATCACTTGTGTAAACTATCACATCATCAGCAAACAGTGAGAGTTTGACTTCTTCTTTTCCAATTTGTATCCCCTTGATCTCTCTTTGGTGTCTTATTGCTCTAGCTAGAACCTCAAGAACTATATTGAATAGGTATGGAGAGAGTGGACAAGATTGCCATTTTTACTATGTTAATTCTACCTACCCAAGAGCATGGGAGATCTTTCCACTTTCTGGTGTCTTCTTCAATTTCTTTCTTCAAAGATTTAAAGTTCTTGTCATACAGGTCTTCCATTTGTTCGGTTAGAGTTACTCCAAGATATTTTATGTTATTTCTGGCTATTGTGAAGGGTGATGTTTCTCTGATTTCTTTCTCAGTCCATTTATCATCTGTGTAGAGGAGGGCTACTGATTTTTTAGAGTTAATCTTGTATCCTGGTACATTACAGAAGGTATTTATGAATTGTGGAAGCTCCTTGATAGAATTTTTGGGCTCACTTACATAGACTAGCATATAATCATTAAACAGTGAGAGTTTGACTTTTTCTTTTTCCGGTTTGTATCCCCTTGATCTCCTTTTGTTGTCTTATTGCTCTAGCTAGAACCTCAAGAACTATATTGAATAGATATGAAGAGAGTGGACAACTTTGTTTTGTTCCTGATTTTAGTGGGGTCACTTTGAGTTTATCTCCATTTAGTTTGATGTTGGCTGTTTACTTGCTGTATACTGCCTTCATTGTGTTTAGGTTTGTTCCTTGTATCCCTGCTCTCTCTAAGGCCTTTATCATGAAGGGTTGTTGTATTTTGTCAAAGGCTTTTTCAGCATCTAATGCAATGATTGTGTTGGTTTTTTTTTTCAGTTTGTTTATATGGTGGATTACATTGACAGATTTTCGTATGTTGAACCATCTTGGCATCTCTGGGATGAAGCTGACTTGATCATGGTGAATGATTTTTCTGATGTGTTCTTGGATTCAGTTTGCCAGTATTTTAATGAGTTTTTTTTTTTTGCATCACTGTTCATGAGGGATATTGGTATGTAATTCTCTTTCTTAGTAATGTCTTGTGTGTTTTGGTTATCAGGGTAATTGTGGCATTATAAAAAAGAGTTTGGCAATGTTCCTTGTGGAACAGTTTGAGGAGTATTGGTATTAGTTCTTCTTTGAAAATCTTGTAGAATTCTGCACTGACACCATCTGACTTGGGGTTTTTTTTGGGGGGGTGGAGACTTTTGATGACTGTTTCCCTTTCTTTAGCAGTTATAGGTCTATTCAATTTGCTTATCTGGCTATGATTTAATTTTGGTAAGTGATATTTATCCAGAAAATTGTCCATTTCCTTTAAGTTTTCCAATTTTGTGGTGTACAGGATTTTGAAATATGACCTAATGATTCTCTGTGGTTCCTCATGTCTGTTGTTATGGTCACCTTTTCATTTCTGATTTTGCTAATTTGAATATTCTCTCTCTGCCTTTTGGTTAGTTTGGATAAAGGTTTGTCTATTTTGTTGATTTTCTTGAAGAACCAACTCTTTGTCTCATTGATTATTTGTATTGTTTTCTTTGTTTCTATTTTGTTGATTTCAGCTTTCAATTTGATTATTTCCTACCATCTAGTTCTCTTGGGTGAGTTTGCTTCTTTTTGTTCTAGAGTTCTCAGGTGTTCTGTTAACTCACTAGTGTGGGATTTTTCCAGTTTCTTTTTTCTTTTCTTTCTTTCTTTTCTCTTCTTTTCTTTTTTTTTGTTTTCTTTGTTTTTTGTTTTCCAAGACAGGGTTTCTCTGTAGCTTTGGAGCCTGTCCTGGAACTAGCTCTTGTAGACCAGGTTGTCCTCGAACTCACAGAGATCCTCTTGCCTCTGCCTCCCGGGTGCTGGGATTAAAGGCATGTGCCACCACCACCCAGCTTTCCAGCTTCTTTATGTAGGCATTTAGTGCTATGAATTTTCCTCTTAACACTGCATTTGTTGTGCCCCATAAATTTGGCCATGTTGTGTGGTCATTTTCACTGAATTTTAGGAAGTCTTTGATTTATTCCATTATTTCTTCCTTAATCCATTGATGATTCAAGTGAGCATTGTTTAATTTCCATGAGTTTGTGGGCTTTCTGAAATTAGTGTTGCTGCTGAATTCTAATTTTAAGCCATGGTGATCTGATAACATACATGGGGTTATTCCAATTTTATGGGGTTATTCCAAATTTTTTTCTGTATCTGTGGAGGTTTGCTTTGTTACCTAGTATGTGGTCAGTTTTTGAGAAGGTTCCATGAGGTGCTGAGAAGAATGTATATTCTTTTATGTTTGGATGGAATGTTCTATAGATGTCTGTTAAGTCCATTTTATTCATAACATTTGTTAGTTCCCTTTTTTCTCTGTTAATTTTCTGTCTGATAGACCTGTCCAGTGATGAGAGAGGGGTGTTGAAGTCTCCCACTATTAGTGTGTGGGGCTTAATGTGTGATTTAAGCTTTAGTAGTGTTTCTTTTACATATGAGGGTACCCTTGTATTTGGGGCATAGATGTTCAGTATTGAGATTTCCTCCTGGTGGATTTTTCCTGTGACTAATATGAAATGACCTTCTTTGTCTTTTTTGATTGATTTTAGTTTGAAATCTGTTTTGTTAGATATTAGGATAGCTACACCAGCTTGTTTCTTACATCCATTTGATTGGAAAATTTTTCCCCAACCCTTTACTCTGAGGCAATGTCTCTCTTTGAAGTTGAGGTGTGGTTTGTTTCTTGTATGCAGCAGAAGGGTGGATTCTGTTTTTGCATCTAATCTGTCAACCTGTGTCTTTTTATAGGTGAGTTGAGTTCATTTATATTAAGGGATATTAATGACCAGTGATTATGAGTTCTTGTTATTTTAGTTTTTGTTGTTGGTGATGTTATTGTGTGTGTTTTTCCCTTCTTTGGGATTTGTTGCTGTGAGATCATCTATTGTCTGTGTTTTTGTGGATGAAACTAACTTCCTTGGGTTGGAGTTCTTCTTCTACTGCTTGTGTAGGGCTGGGTTTGTGGCTAGGTATTGGTTAAATCTGGTTCTGTCATTGAATATCTTGTTTTGTCCATCTATGGTGATTGAAAGCTTTGCTGGGTATAGTAGTCTGGGCTGGCATCCATTGTCTCTTAATGTCTGCATAACACTTGACCAGGACCTTCTGGCCTTCATTGTTTGAGAAGTCAGGTTTAATTCTAATAGGTCTGCCTTCATATGTTTCTTGGCCCTTTTCCTTTGCCTCTCTTAATATTCTTTCTTTATTCTGTATGTTTAGTGTTTTGATTATTATGTGATGAGGGGTCTTTTTTTCTTGATCCAATCTATTTGGTGTTCTGTAAGTTTCTTGTATATGCATATCTTTCTTTAGGTTGGGGAAGTTTTCTTCTATGATTTTGTTGAATGTATTTTTTTGTGCTTTTGAATTGGACTTCTCCTTCTTCTATCCTTATTATTCTTAAGTTTCATCTTTTCATGGTGTCCCATATTTCCTGGATATTTTGTGTTAAGCTTTTGTTAGATTTAATGTTTTCTTTGACTGATGAGTCTATTTCCTCTATTGTATCTTCAGTGCTTGAGATTCTCCCTTCCATCTCTTGTATTCTGCTGTTTATGCTTGCATTTGTGATTCCTGATTATTTTCTCCTAATTTCCATTTCTATAATTCCCTCAGTTTGTGTTTTCTTTATTGTCTCTATTTCAGTTTTCAAGTCTTGAATGGTGTTTTTCACATGTTTGATTGCTTTCTCTTGGTTTTCTTTAAGGGATTTGTTGATGTCTTCCAATTTTTTTTCTTTTTAACCATTTCTTTGAGAGAATTTTTTATTTCCTCTTTAGGGGCCTCAAACATTCTCCTAAAGTTGGTTTTTAGGTCATCTTCTTCTGCTTCATCTATATTTGCTTGTTCAACTCTCGCTGCTATAGGGCCACTAGCTTTTGTTGGTATTGTGTTGCTTTTTGTGATATTAAGTGTGTTCTTACCTTGTCTACCCACCTTTCCTTCTGATTGATGTAGTTGGGGCTGTGTCTCTGGTGATCAATCTTCCAGGTACCAGTGGATCCAAGGCTTACTTGGATTACTCCTTGTGGTGCAGTCAGGGCAATGGTTCCAGTCACTTCAGAGGTCACTAGGTGTTCCTGGAGGTCACTCAGGACTCCCAGAGGTCACTCTGCAATCTTGGGGGTCATTTAGCCCTGCTCCCACAGAGGTCACTGGCTCAGCCCTGCTCTGGCAGAGTTCTTTGGCTTGGCCCAGCTCCTTCAGCAGTGGCTCTCTTGCACCTTTTCCTGTGAAGGTTGTTCCTTGGTCCTTCTCTGGTTAAGGTTGCTGGCTCAGGCCTATTTCCGCAGATGTCCCTGGCTTGGGCCTGCTCCCATGGAGGTCCCTGGTTTGGGCCCAGTCCCACAGAGGTCTCTAGGTCGGGCCTGCTCCCTTGGAGGTCCCTGACTCATGCCTGGTTCGCAAAGGTCTCTGGCTGGGGCCAGCTCCCTCAGTGGTCACTCCCTTGTACCTGCTCCTGTGGAGGTCGCTGCCTCAGACCTGCTGTGGCTGAGATTGCTGCCTCAAGCCTGTTCTGGCTGAGGTCGCTGACTCAGGCCTATTCCCACAGATGTCTCTGGCTCAGGCCTGTTCCCTTGGAGGTCCTGATACCAGTCCTTTAACATCCACACATATGTGTGTACAACTGTGCATACATACATGCATGCATCAAAACTAAAAATAAAATTTGGAAATTCAATAAAGAACCCTCTTTTCAAGCTGGGGTGTGGTAGAGGGTATTGTTTCTCTGGAGAATAGCTGCCTCTGAAGAGAAAGCAAACAAAGGGCTCAGCCAAGAGCCTTTGAAATACAAAACTGCCAATCCAGGGTCAGACCTCCTCTCCGGCAACAATTATCTTCTTAACATTGTTCCACATTGTCCCTTGGGACCTGGGTTTTCCCCTTCCTCATAGCTCTGCCATCCTCTGGACCTAAGAACCCAAACATCTAGCCAAGAGATGAGGGAAGAAAGTACAAGAAAGACTGTCAAGGAAGGCACCAGTAAGCTAGGCATATACACAGACCATTCCATAGACCAGGAGTCAGTCTATGGATGCTAGTCAATAACTTTGTGCTAGATGTCCAGGACACAAGGATTGCCTTGTTCAATAAGCAATAGGCAGTCTTTAGCACGCTAAGTTCAGCCATCGATGAGCACTGTCAGTACACAGAAGAAGGTGGCATCTGTATGTGAACTCTGCATGCCTGAGTGTGTGTATACTTGTATAGTAGGGTGTGAACAGAGGTGTGTGTGTGTGTGTGCATGTGTCTGTGTGTGTGCATGTGTCTGTGTGTGTGCATGTGTCTGTGTGTGTGCATGTGTCTATATGTGTGTGTGCACATGCATGTATGTCTGTGTCTGTGTATGTGTGTTAGTATTATTGACCCTTTATTTAATCTGGGTTTCTTTCTTCTATCCTCATATATTATTTCAGATGTTTTAGTTCTGTGTCTGGTTTATGATTTAACAATTATTACTAATATTCCATCCAATGTGCCAGTTAACTCTGAAAACACCTGTTGGTCACCCAGTGATGTGTTCTTTCTGCCATTATTTCAGAGAACATATGGGTGAGCCCCTTTCCGTGAAGTCTGACAAAGAAGGATGAAAGAAATTAGGTATAACATTGTCTAAAGTGATTTGGGATGGGGAAGCATGTGGATAAGAAACTGATGTGAAAACTGAGCCCAGGCTGAACACACAATGGGGACATTCACCTTCCTAGAAACCCCAGAAACATGCCTGAGGGTTTAGGCTTAAAAGTACCCTTATATAGAGAGGTCAAAAAAATCAATTCAGAGTCTGTTGGGACATTGAAGGGAAAAGAAAGCCTTTGCCTCCACTCTCAGTAGAAGAGATGGCAGTAAAATGGGTTATGGATGTGTAGGGCTATTGGTAGAAACAGATTTAAAGAAAAAAATTTGATTCATCAGCTTTGATCTGAAATCTTTATTATGGCAAATGGTGGTTATTAGATAAAGATGCTGTGCACATCCTCTGTTCCGTCACAATGGCACTTTCAACCTATTTCAGCTGGTTACACACTCATGGATTAAAAGCCTTTTAATAATATCTACTAAAAAAAAAAATCTCTCCCAGGGCAAGGTGGTAGCAAAACTCACTGTATGGCCATTATCTGAAGCCTGGACCAGAAAGATAATGGCTCCAGCTTTATAAGGCAGGTGGGAGTGATCAATTATGTCCCTGCCAACTGACAGCACAGCTCTCTCCTGTGATCAGCAGGAGTGCTGGTGTTAACCTGGATTTCAGGGAGAGCAGACATATGCTTTGCCCGCTGCTCTGTCCAGGAGCAGTTTTGTCTCTTGTGACAACAGGCATGGTCTCCTAGGAGCCCTGTGAGGTGACTTCATGGAAACCAGGGAGTGAGAGAAGAGAGGAAGAGAGGCAAGGTGTTCTTCTCTGGCTCGTAGGCAGGCCAGAGGTCAGAGCACCTGCTGCTAGATGAGTCAAGAGCCACACCCAGCGTGTGCGTATGAACTTTGCTGGGGTCTCTAGTCTATGCTCATATTCTCTTTCTGTCCATCATTTCCTACCAGAATCAGAAGACACCCAGCTCCATCTAGAGTGGTATATAAGAAGCAGGCCAGGCATGGAGTAGAGAACAAGACTCAGTAGCATCATGAACATATGTGCACACATGCACACACATGCATTCACATGTATACACACATTCATAACACACTCATTCACATGCATACACACATGCACACAGGAACACACATCCACATGAACGTGTGCACACATGTGTGTATACACATGAACACACTCATAATTTTATAAAACACACATACATACACATATACATGTGTGCATTTAGTTACACACATGAAGTATTTGCATATATATGCATATATATTAGCTTGTGTGGCAATATTTTCATTCCAACAATTTCTTTCAGTACTCTCCCTAGAAAGAGGTAGCCATTTGGTGCCCACCCCCAAAGCTTTTCTTTTAAAACATGTGGTTAGATGTAGGGAGGTAGCCAGGTCAATAAAGTGTCTGCCTCACATATTTGTCTGCTTCCCCATTGCTGTGATAAAAAACACTCTAGCTGCAAACAACTTGGGGAAGAAAGTATTTACTCGGCTTACACTCCCAGGTCACAGGCGAGCTTTGAGGGCATCCAGAGAGGATCTCAAGGAGAGAACCACAGCAGAACGCTGCTATCTGGCTGTCACACCGGTCCATGCTTAGTCATCTTTTTCATAAAGCCCAGACCCGCTTGCCTAGGAATGGTGACACCCACGCTAGGCCCGCCCTCATCAATCATCAAGCAAGACAGCCTCTCACAGACTTGGCCGCAAGCCAATCGGACAGAGGCAGTTCTTCAGTTGAGATTCCCTCTTCTCAGGTGACTCTAGGTTGTGTCAAGTTGTCAATCAAAAGTAACCAGGACACCTCATAAGCATAAAGACCTGGGTTTGATTCCCAGAACCCACTCAAAATGTGAGTGGTACAGGCTTCTAATATCAGCTGGGGAAACAGAGACAGGACTCCTGGGACTTGCTGTCCACTCCATCTGGCTTAATTGGTCATTTCCAGGCCAATGAGAGACCCTGACCCAAAAACACAGGGTAGACTGTGCATAAGTCTACTCTAAGAGACAGAGAGTGCTCTCTGGCTCTACCCACATGTAGACATGCATATACACACCCGCACACACTTATGCATCTATACACACACACACACACACACACACACACACACAAACATGCACACACATTAGATAAATAAAAGATAGATAGATACTAGATAAGTAGATTAGACAGACAGACAGACAGATGGTACTACAGAACAACCTGGAGGTCCCCCTGCCCTATCAGAACATAACTTGCGTTACAAGGGGGCTCATAACTTCTCCACAGGAAACATGCATCATATTCCAGCAGAGAGGTGGAAACAGATGTTTATGATTTCTGTGTGCCTTCACGGGTCAGAACTGCATATCACAAGATGAAAACATGCCCCAAATAACAAAGTGTTAATTTCATCATGACAGAAATTAAAAGAACATCACCTTAGTTAGCAGAGAGGGAGCCATAACCAGTGACTACATTTGACCCAAACTTCACTGAGCACTGAAGTAGGAACTGTGGGTCCCAGGAGCCCTGAGCTCAGCTTAAGGATCCAGGAGAGAGGAAAGTTCCTCTCCCCATGCTAGTGACACTTTTCTTTTAACTTTAAGCATAGCAATTGTCGGTAGGGCTGTGCCCGCTCTGATAGCGCCCTGCCCCTCACCTTACTACCGCTGGTTACCTCCATCCTTGCGGTCCTTCGGATTGCAGACACATCCTCCACATGGCCTCAGAAGTCATCAGCAATGGAATAGGAACCAAGTCTGGTCCGGATGGGCTCAGCCTCGTTCAGTCACAATGGTTAAGATGCTACTTCCAAATAATGTCACACATAGACACTTAAGTGCAAAGTTTCAACTCATCATACTGAAAGGAGACAACAGGGTTGACCAACTCCTCCCTCAGCACCAAGTCAGGAACAGCATTGGAGGCTCTCAAGATTGACTCTAATTGAACTGCTATTAACTGTGCTAATTAATTTCCTTGTTGGTGTAACAAAATGCCTGATAGACGCAACCTAAGGACAGAGAGGCTGACTAAGGATCATGGTTTACGAGGTACAGGGGAACAAACGGTGGCACAAGCCTTTGGCAGCCATGCACAGCAGTCCCAGGAGACAGAGAGCCAGGCGAGAGTCAGGGCCGGACTACAACCCTCGCACCCTGATCCTGAGGCTGTTCCACGGTCCCTCTGCAAAATGGTGCCAGCAACTGGGGTCTGAGCGGTTCAGCATATGTGCCTTTTAAACGAGAATTTCTGGGGAGAAGCTGTCTGTGAAGGCTGACAGGCTCGGGTTAGAACTGCAGTCATGAGGAGGGGTTAGAATGCTGCAGATCCAGAGGCTAATCATGTGATCTCGGATTAGTTTTAGCCCCCAGAGCTTTTACCCTCCTCTGTGTCAGAACTAATGTCCTATATCATAGATTAAAAACCTTTTGAAACCTACTAACTCAGCAGACCCCTAGTTACCACAAGCCCAAAAGCTAAGAATGTCACATCTTGGGCCTATAGGAAGGCTTCCCCCATCTTGCTGTAAGCACCTCTCTGATACACCCACCAATGTATTTTAAACTTGCCTTGATTTATGACTTTCTTTGTTCAGTAAAACTATAAAAACTGCATGAGACAGCTGTAGCATTAGAACATAGAATCTGGGGTAACCTAAATCTGTAGTCCTGGGTCTATGTTCATTCAAAATGGCTCCAGAATAAATTATCTCTAGTCTCTTAAGGTGAGAGCCGTGTTTTTGTGTTTACAGCCTCTAGGGGGCATTTCACACTCAACCCGTAACAGAATAGGAAGACACCAGAGGGAGCGGGAGGGGGAGACCTGCCTCTGCTGTCTTTGTTTCCTGAATGCCATGTGGCCACAAGGTTCCATTGACTTACATATGCCTTTGCCTCTGTTGTATTTAATAATAAGATGTGATGAAGCAATTATCTTTATCATGGAGAAGAAGTGTGGAAGGAGGGAGGGCAGGAAGGAATGAGAGGAGGGGGAATCTCAGAGAAGGTAAATCCAGTTATCAAAAGTGAGATAGCCCTGTGGTTGCCCCAAGTTCACACTCACCCTTGATTCGGGAGAGTGGCTTCCTTCTGCTTTGTAAGACCCACCCATTCTCTGCCCCCACCCTGGACTAGAGACAAAGAGTCTGAAGGGCAGACCTTGGAGGCCAGACTCCTAGACCGGTGAGAAGGTAATGAACCAAGAGTAGCAATCAGCCACTAATGGGAACGCCAATAGCCTCTCTGACACCCTGTCGAACAAGAGCACAGAGAAAAAGACTAGAATTCTCTCCCTGTGAAATCTGAAAGGCTAGGAGCCATACTCTGCATCACAGCCCCCACAACCCCTTGTCTTCACACAAATACAGAAATGCCCAGCATTACCGGGAATAGTCCACATCAAAGCTCAAAGCCCTCTAGGCTGAGCGTTGCACTGGGTGGGAGTAGGGAGGTAGGGGGCAGGAGCCAAGGGGACTGAAGGCATTTCTGAAATGATCAGATTGTCCCTCTGCATCCCATGGGGCTTATTTAGACATTTAAAAAGGAAATAATGGGACATTTTCCACCCACTAAGTGGCTAATGGTCCTGCTAATCACCAGGTCTCCTTGGAAGCATTTTGTCAATGGCTGGTGTGAGCAGCCCAGCCTGGACTTGGGGCTTCCAAAGCCAGACTTCTGCAGACATTTTTTATAACTCAATGTTAGGGGCCAGGTGCTCCCCCAGTCTGCCTTCAGAGACTCAACGCCAGTGGACACGTCATTACCAGCCACCAAATGTGACACATTTCCGCTGTCACCACCCTTTGTCAGGTCCCACCATCACAGCTCCCCCTTTTCATCCCCACTCAGAGGCAAACTCCATCCCCCACCCCAAAGAAATCTCTTGTGTGAGGTCTGTTGCATGGTGTGAGCCTTTGGGCATTCCTCGGCCCCCATCCACCAAGGTGCTCTTCCGTCTGGAAACCCTAACACTCAGACTTTTCAAAGCAGGAACGGGAGGGGAGAGAACTCAGGACTGTATATGATCAACTCACATTATACGCATGTGTAAAATTCTCAAACAACAATAAAAAAGATTTAAAAAAAAAAAAAACACCACATTCAAAGTGGCCCGTTGCCTCCTTTGGTAAATGGTTTTGTTCCAGGCTGGTGAGATGGCACTGCAGGTCAAGGCCCGCACTGCCAGGCCTGAGAACCCAAATTATTCCGTGTCCCACACTGTCAAGGGAGTGAACCAACTCCCAAAACTTTTTGTCTGACCTTCACACATGTGCTGTGGCTGGCGTGCGCACATGCACACACACACACACACACACACACACACACACACTCATGCACACAAACTAAATAAATGCAAAATACTCTTTCCTAATAAATAAAACATTATAAAGCTGTCATTTGGATGAAAGGGGTCTGCGTGATGAGCTCGCCCCTGCGTCCTGCTCTCACACAGAAGGGAGCACGCATGACCCCGCCACCAACCTGGGCTCAGCACCTGGATAGAGGCTGAATGTGTCCGAGGAACGGCGAGCAGCCTGGGGGTGTGAAACACAGTGTCTTTGCAAGATGGGAGGGCGGCACGAGTGCCCGGGTGCACACATGCTGAGCCAAAATTCAAATAAGACCCTGAGCTCATGAAACAACACACAGCTCAAGTCACCAAACACAACTTTCCCAGAACTGAATTTTGCCTGATTCTATCATTTTCCCAGAGAACCAGCAATCACTTCTGGGTTCAGCCTTTCTTATTCTATTTCTACTTTGCTAAAAAAAAAAAAAAAAAACCCTATCTATCGGATGAATGCACAGGAATAAACAGGTGTCTCTCATTAGAAGAGGACGACGTTAACCCTTCATCTGTACTTCAGTCCCGTTTTTCTGCTTAATGCTCATCACTATATCCTAGGGAACAAAGACTTGGGGAAACGCTGCTATTTCAGAGTTTGTGCTTGAGAAACCCTACAGAGTGAGGCAGAGGACACTGTAGCTGCTGTCTCATTCTGGGAGAAAAGAAGGGAGTGAACCGGGGTACCTGCTTTTCTTTAACATGCTTACCCCAATTTCCACTCTGTCTGCCTCATACACAACTATCCTGTGAGAGGGCTAAAGAGATGGCTCAGTGGTTAAAAGAGGTTGCTGCTCTTGCAGAGGACCCAAGTTCAGTTCCCAACACCCATGTCAGGTGACTCAACTCTAGCTTTGAGATATCAGATGCTTTGGTCTCCATGAATACCTGTTTCACACAAATACACACACACACACACACACCATTAAAAATAATTTAAAAGCCAGGTGTGGTGGCATAAGCCTTTAATCCCAGCACCAGGAGGCAGAGGCAGGCAGGTCTCTGTGAGTTTGAGGCCAGCCCAGTCTAAATAGTGAGCCAGGCCAGCCAAGGCTACATAGTTGAGTCACTGACTCAGAAAAGCAAAAAAATAAAAATAACAAAACAACTATCCTGTGATGGAAATAAATCAATACATATGTATGTGTATGCATGGGTTTGTGTGGGGCTGCATCTGCATGGGAGGTCGGAGGCATCACAATCCCTGACTTCAAACTATACTACAGAGCTACAGTACTGAAAACAGCCTGGTACTGGCATAAGAACAGACAGGAGGACCAGTGGAACCCAATAGAAGACCCAGATATCAATCCACACATCTTCGAACACCTAATATTTGATAAAGAAGCAAAAAATATCAAATGGAAAAAAGAAAGCATATTCAACAAGTGGTGCTGGCATAACTGGATATCAACATGTAGACAAACGAAAGTAGACCCCTATCTATCACCATGTACAAAACTCAAGTCCAAATGGATCAAAGACCTCAACATAAAGCCAGCCACACTGAACCTTATAGAAGAGAAAGTGG
>PVIU01033117.1:0-12773 GCA_004026605.1 Ondatra zibethicus | reverse complement strand
AAAACATTTTTGATCCTATGTCGAACAAGTGTCTTTGCCAGCCTTTATCCATCGTAATGCTGATTCTGTAAATAGATCAAGAAAATACTCTGCCACAGATAACACACTCCTGTGTCCATGCAGCACTCCGGAATTACTGTAGGATGAATCTGTCACTCATAGTCCCCAGGTGTGAATATGATTTGCTGTTGGATGTGTGTCTTTTACAGCTAGTTCTGTCTCAGCATGGAACGCTGATTCAAACATTCAGTCTTATATTCAGCACAAGGGTGAGCTAGTTCAAGATCCCCACATGTCTGTTTTTTAAATGAAAATGCTGTGCAGCATTCTTAGACATGAGGACTTAGATTTATACTTTAGTTGCTCAGAACTGCCTTTGTAGAATTAGCCCATTGTTCTCGATTAAATGTGTTTTAAAACAAAGCCTGATATAGCTAATCTCAGAAAGGTTTTTCTCTTAATTTTTAAAAGCTAATTAAAATTACATCATTCTCCCCTCCTTTTTCCTTCCTTCATCCCTCCCATAATCTAAGTCTCCCTAAAACTGATGACTTTGTGTGTGTGTGTGTGTGTGTGTGTGTGAGAGAGAGAGAGAGAGAGAGAGAGAGAGATGTTTGGTCCATTTAGTGTTTCCTATATGAATATGATTTCAGGGCTAACCACTTTGTATTGGCTACCCATTTAGGGTACTCATCCCAGGGAGAGAATAATTCTCTGTCTCTCAGCAGTTATTAGTTACTTGTAGTTCATTGTCTAGGGATCAGGGATGTGAGATTCCACCCCCCCCCCCGCGCTTAGTAGAATTTCTATTGATGTTATCATTGTTCAGGTCTTGTTGAGGGAAGGCAGTCTCTGAATTTTTATTGGTCTGCCATTGATCTGTCTGTTGTAGTTGAAAATGTTTCATCACAAAAACTAGGCAGTACATTTTGTTATTTGATATTGTTGGTGTCTTCATGAATGATCTCAAATCTACTTTCATAGGAGTTCACAGTGAATATTTATGTTTGGAGCTGGGAATGTAAATGAGCAATAGATCTTTTGTTTAGCATGCTCAGGGGCCTGGAATCAATCATCTGTGCATTAAAGAGAGCACAAATACATAAGACTGTACACTAAATGTGTATTACAAAAAGGCATAATTCTGCTTTTCTGGTTAGAAGAAAGTATTAGTCAGAGTCAATATATTTAAAACTCTTTATGAATAAGAATGGAAAAAGAACTTGGAGCTCCTTCAATCGGAGAATGAGCCAGAATCCCGGGAGGGCTGATCCTACCATGTGGAAGAGATTGATCCACAGTAAGAACCTTGGAGGAGAGATCAGGTCATCCTGTGTACCAAAGGGAGGGTTCATCAGCCCCATGCCTGTGGGATGGCTACTCTCTTCTCTGCATAGTTCAGCAAAGGGAAAGAATGTTGACTTTGGTTCAACTGTATGGCAGGTACTCTGTTAAGTACTTCTTGATCATAATCCAAGATACTTTATTCTGCAGTTTTTGGTGAATCAACTGAAGCACAGAAGGTAAAATCATTTATCATATTTCAGTGCCTCACGAGCCTACACATTCTCCCCACCCATTCTTCTGGCAATAGAATCTTATATCATATCCATGGGGACAAATACCTGTCTCTCAGGTATTTACATAATGTAAGTTGAGCTATAAAATATAAAAAACGCCTCAACATAAAGCCAGCCACACTTAACCTTATAGAAAAGAAAGTGGGAAGTACACTTGAAAGCATTGGCACAGGGAACCACTTCCTAAATATAACCCCAGCAGCACAGACACTGAGAGAAACAATTAATAAATGGGACCTCCTGAAACAAAAAAGCTTCTGTAAAGCAAAGGACACGGTCAACAAGACAAAGCGACAGCCTACAGAATGGGAAAAGATCTTCACTAACCCCACATCAGACAGAGGACTGATCTCCAAAATATACAAAGAACTCAAGAAATTGGACACCAAAAGATCACATAATCCAATAAAAAAAATGGAGTACAGCCCTAAACAGAGAACTCTCAACAGAGGAATCTAAAATGGCTGAAAGACATTTAAGGAAATGTTCAACATCCTTAGTCATCAGAGAAATGCAAATCAAAGCAACTCTGAGATTCTACCTTACACCTATAAGAATGGCCAAGATCAAAAAACACTGATGACAACTTATGTTGGAGAGGTTGTGGGGAAAAGGGAACACTTCTGCATTGCTGGTGGGAGTGCAAGCTGATACAGCACCTTTGGATGTCAGTGTGACGATTTCTCAGAAAATTAGGAACAACCTTCCTCAAGACCCAATAATACTACTTTTGGGTATATATCCAAAGGATGCTCAATCGTGCCACAAGGACATGTGCTCAACTATGTTCATAGGAGCTTTGTTTCTCATAGCCAGAAACTTGAAACAACCTAAATGCCCCTAGATCGAAGAATGGATAAGGAAAATGTGGTACATTTACACAATGGAGTACTACACAGCAGAAAAAAATGACGACAGCTTGAATTTTGCAGGAAAATGGATGTAGCTAGAAAACATTATTTTGAGTGAGGTAACCCAGACCCAGAAAGACAATTATCACATGTACTCACTCATAGGTTTTTTTTTTATTTTCCAAATTCTTTTATTTTTTTCCATTCAAAAAAAATTTACATTTCCTCCCTTTCTCCCAATCCCCTCCTGCTCCCCCCCTTCTCCCTGCAGCTGCTTCCTTAAAAGAGGGCATGGTGCCCAGCCCTGTGGGAAGTCCAAGGCCTTCCCCCCTCCATCCCAGCCTAGGAAGGTATGCATCCAAATCAACTAGGTTCCCAAAAAGATAATACATGCAGAGGAGATAGGTCCTAGGGTCATTGTTGATGGCTTCTCAGTCTGCCCTCATTGGCAGCCACATTTAGAGAGTCCAGTTTGATAACATGCTCATTCAGTCACGGTCCAGCTGGATTTGGTGAGCTCCCATTCGATCAGACACACTGTCTTAGTGGGTGGTCCAGCCCCTCACGGTCCTAACTTCCTTGCTCATCTTCTCCCACCTTCTGCTCTTTGACTGGACTTTGGGAGCTCAATCCATTGCTCTGGTGTGAATGTGGGTCTCTGTCTCTATCTCCATCCATCGGATGAAACATAAAGCAAAAAAAGCCAGCCTACAAACCACAATCCCAGAGAACTTAGACAACAATGTGGACACTAAGAGAGACTTACATAGATCTAATCTACACAGGAAGTAGAAAGTAGAAAAAGAAAAGATCTCTTGAGTAAATTGGGAGCATGGGGACCTTGGGGGAGGGTCGAAGGGGGGAGGGAGAGGCAGGGAGGAGAGCAGAGAAAAATGTAAAGCTCACTAAATATCAATAAAAGAATAAAATATAAAAAACGTACACAGGCAGGTAGAAACTATAAAACTAGAGTGTAAGTCTACTTAGAAGCTGCAGGAGCAGCAGGCATCTTTTGGTTTCTGAGGATCAATAGAACCCTTTTGTAAGATTAAGTTGTCTATGTGATACAGAGAGTGAATCTTAAATTAACTTTTCAGTGTTTTCCATTTGGAGGCATGCTCTTAAAATAAATTTCACCTGCATAAATGTTCTCTAGATTAAAGGCTTAAGCACCGTAGTCTGGAGAGTTTCTCTTCTCCACATTTTTCTTCCATTGTTACAATAATGACAGCAGTTCATTAACTCTGTGGGTGTCAGTATTGATTACAATGCCTCACATCTTATTTTTCTCCTGATAGTTTAGTTTCTTACTGAAATAGATCATAGTTCTTGATTGGTTGCTGCTTTGGAGTTTTGTCAAGGTATCAGACCAATTTATTCATGGTCAGATAATAGTGTTCAGATATTCTCCTGGTCATGGGGGGCCCTGCACTCTTCTTCCACCGTGATGCTGGGTCTCATAGAGCATGGTGGTGACTGCAGCCTCCTGACTAGAATTAATCAGAAAGGTAAAGTCAATACTCCAGGCATCATCAGCCGCATCTAAATATCTCATACTTGTTTATGTCTTCATTTAGTTGAGCATATGTGCATGATAGGATCAAATAGATTAATTCGAAATCCTATCAGCAGGCATTTAGGAATCACAAACTGAGGCAGAGTGGCTATTGGAGATTGTGTTCACATGGCAAGCTAACAGATATGGAAAACAATCAATAGAGAGTTGGAATTTTATGCTTTAAGAAACAAACATACTAGGCTGTATGAGTCTTTCATGTTTTATGTGAAATATTTAATTAATTACCTTGCAGTAATGTCTCTGAGATCTCATGAACTATTGAATCATTATAATAGGAAAAAGCAGCATTTTTTTCCAGGTGCATGGAATATTCTTCTCTCAGGAGAAGACTCTCAAGCCTTTTGCTATTCTTGCACAGGCACAAATAGTGAGCTCGGCGGTTTAGTAGCTCAGGACTCACGGCATACCTAGGGCACGTGCAGATCTCTGTGCTCTGCATAGCTTGAGAGGGCCAACGTGGTGACCACCTGGCTATGAAGAGTGGGCAGTGGGAGACAGAGGAAGTGCTCTTCGTTATTGATGTGCTTCTCAGCCAAGACAGCTGTCCATCTTCTTCTTGTGATCTTGAACACCATCATGATTTACCTTTGTATCTTGCATCCTTCTCTTCTAAAACCTCAAAGTAAGCCTGTTTACCTAACTGAAAACCTCCATTGTATACATGGATTAGAAGTAGGAGAAATGTTTGTGGGAAGTGCTTTGTATGCCATTGCTTCTATACGGAAACAAAATGTTTCTTCTCCTTCTGGGAGAAAAACCTACTGCCCCTAATTGTCCTCCAGGACATCAGGAGGCCTCCATTCTGAGACTTCAACAATGACCTTGTTCTTTCTTTGTAATCAATGTATATACCTATGCCTTCACCCACACCACAAAGATAATCTTCTATTAACTATTCCTTGTTAATTACTTAATGTAATTATGACCTCTTTTACAAATACCTATACACATCTGTTCAAAGGAACATGCTCTTTAAACCTTTTCTCGTAATTCTAACTTTAGGGTAGTGACTTGAGCTTTGGATATTCTGATTTTTTTTACTAGATACATATGTGATTTCTGTTATATGAATATACATGTATGTACACATATATACATATATATTTCTGTTATATGTTCTCTTGTGTAACAAAAGATGTGATATTTTTCTACACTAAAGTCTTATTGAAGGATATTTGCTAAGCAAATATCTATCAAATATATATGTCAAACTTATATCTGATATTCATATTTCCACTCTGTAATTCTATAAATTCCCCCTTTTAATTTCATTTTTGGGCTGAAGATATGGCTTACTAAGAAAAGCAGTTACCATTAAGCTTTGAAAAGGGAACTTCAGATCCCAAGAACCCATGTAAACACAAGTGCATGTGGAGCACCTATTGTCGTCCCAGGACTCTGGACATAGACAGGTAATCCCTGAGCAAGCTGGTGAGCTAGACTATCATGTGAATCAGAGATCTCTAGATTTAAGGGCGGGGACCTGTGTCTATATAGACAGTAGAATGATGGAGAAAGACACCTGAGATCGATCCTTCCCTCCATATTCATGAGCACACAGATGCACATGGATTCACCCCTGTGTGTGCTCCTTTAATGTGAATGTGTGTGTCTATATACATTATACACAATGTGAATGCAATATAATGCACTCACTTCATATAAAATGTTATATATATATATACATCACATAAAATAAACTCCATTTTCCATGTCTTCCTATTATCAAGCACCCTTCTTTTATGTATCCTAGAATTCAATACCCACAGTTCCTTATCCTAAATGTGATCATCCAAAAACTTCAAGTCCCACTTCCTGTATTATCCAATCTTTGAGTTCCAAATCATTACTCACTTTTTAGATCTGCTTAGTAATAATTTGTTAGATGTTGATATTCTTGTAGCCTAGCTGCAGAGGATTGTGACACCTTATCCTCATAGTCACACCTTATAATTTATCGTTAATACAAACTTTACTCTCTTTATTCAAAAAGTTTGACTTTCACTCTCGCTAGTAACTATTACTCCCTTTCCAAGTTAATCTCTTTATTATCCTAAAACTATAGCATTTACAATAGGCACAATCCATTAACCTTCCAAAAATTGATAACCTTGTTGTTTGTCCATTTCCTTCTTTGTGAAGGTTAGACTCCACAATTCATCAAAAAAAATTTAACTCCTTTTTGAGGAGTCCTCTTTTTCAACTAAACATCTTTTTGTTCGTTTGTCTAGCAAAACAGATACTCCAAGTAGATGTATTATTTCATCCACTCTGCTTCTTCATGTTTGAAAGTAACTAGAAGGAACACTTTTTCAAAATCGTTCAAATGGAAGGGGTGTGGCTATAGCTCACTCATATAGCCTGCTGTGATGGCTCCTTTTGATTGTCAACATGGCACAGTCTGCAGTCACCTGAGAGGAGGCTCTTAATGAGGGATCATCTAGATTTAGTTTGTCTGTGTGCATGCCTGTGGGAGATTGTCTCAATTGTGTTAATTGATGCAGAAAGACTCAGCTCAGAAGTGGGTGACTCTAGTTGATGACAATTTATTTTTGTTAGAACATTTTAAAATTTAAAAAAGGTTTTGTTTCATTATTTGATCACTTGAGAAATCATACGTGTTGTTTGAATAGAAGAAAATAATCTAATGTGTCTTCAGAAAGAATCACCTTGATCAGCAGGAAATTGGAGAGAAGAAATGCGCTGGAAATGTGT
This sequence comes from Ondatra zibethicus, assembly GCA_004026605.1. Taxonomy (NCBI): domain Eukaryota; kingdom Metazoa; phylum Chordata; class Mammalia; order Rodentia; family Cricetidae; genus Ondatra; species Ondatra zibethicus. The sequence continues at coordinate 6,048 of PVIU01033117.1, read as the reverse complement.
TTGTCTGGGTCTGGTGCAAAGAGCCCATATTCTACTATAAACTACTTGGGAGGCTGACACAGGAGAATGGCAAGTTCTAGGCCTGCCTTGGTGACAAAAAAAAACTTAAGCCACTTCATAGGAATGTTATGAGACTGTGTCTCAAAATTAAAAAGAGGTATAGGATATAGTTCAGTGGTGGAATACTTGCCTGGCATTTACATGGCCCTAGATTTGAACCCCAATATTGTATGTAAATGGTTGTGTAACATTCAAAATGATAAAGATATCCTTAAGAAATAAAAATGGTAGAGAGGATACAAGTGTGGAGGTCACTATAACAGATTTTACATTAAGGTGAGTGTAATAATCTACACTTTCAACACAACAAGTAGCTCTCTCCAAGTGCCAATGCCTTCCACTACCAAACATCTGTCCTGGGTTTGTGATACATAGCACAGCTGTGAGCGAGCTGTTGCATTTCAACTTTATCTGTCCTGTTGTGCTAATACCCAGAGAGAAGGAGCTCTTGGGCTATCTCCTCTTGAGGGTGAATAAAATATTTCACAGGAATTTGCACTGATTCTGAAGAATGTGGTAAGTGTCATTTCTGTTCCTGTTCCAATAAGCAGACATTCAGGGGCTGGGGCCACAGTCAAAGGGATAGATAGGTGTAGTCAGTAAAAGAGAAAGAATAATGATGCAGTTCATTTTCATGATTTTTACTGGGTCTGCGCTGCTGAATGGACTGTGAAGATGATGGACAGAAACAGAAGATCTAGTAGACGGGATGGGTTGTGAAGAGAAAGTAGTCAGTAAAAAGCATATTGTGTGTGGGCTGAACATACAGGCAGAGATGACAGGCAGACAGCTTGAAGCAGAAATTGCGCCTGGGGAAAAGGTCATGGCTGAAGCATCTAAAGAGATCCAAGAACCAATTATTTAGAGTTGTATGCTTATTAGTGAAGGACACTAAAACTACGGAAGTAGAGAAAATAGAGTGGCCAGTTTAAAAGATAAAAGGCTGGGTAGAATAAAACCCAATAGACATGTAGACTGTCGATCTGCTTTTAAATATTTCAGAGTTATTCAACAATGGGTTCCACATTATGTGAATTCATCATATAGTTCAGATGGCATGGAAATTATAAACTAATCCTAGGGAAAGGGTACTGGAAATCTGGCAGTCAAGACCTGGATAAGGTTCTTAGCACCCAGATGACAAGCTGCAACCATCTGGGACTCCAGTCTCAGGGTATCTGATGCCATCTTCTAGCATCCATGATCATGAGGCATGCAAGTGATGCACACACATAAATGCAGGAAAACCCCTTCCACAAATAGCTTGTGTTAAATCTTAAAACAACAATAGCAAAACCACAAATCTGAACCTCCAGGAACTGATTTTATCTTCCTGCTCACTCACTTTGTAGTTTTTTGGCAAGATTTGGCACATTCCTTTACTTTTGGCTCTAGCCTTTTTCTTTCTTTGAAAAGTAGTGTAATAGCGTTTGCCCTTGCAGAACTGTTGAAAGATTACATGAGATGATGCCTGGAAAATATTCAAACAGTCCTTGGCTCATTTTCCATACAACTTGTAAAGAGCTTGCTAACAGAATTACCTCAAAGCAAACACTCACTCTAGCTTCGTTTACCTTTGCATTAACCATGGACTTGGATAAAGCATGTGTTCTTAATTTACTAGTCTTAGACAGTCTATTGACAGCTTAAGAAAGTCTGGGATTGATATCATTAACCAACATTATGAAAAATGAAAATAAGACTAAACTTAATTATCAGATATGTGCAACACTTTGACTGACACATACTCTCCCAAATGCTCAGTTCTGGATCATTGTAAGAATATTGCTGGCAGCACACAGCCTTCTTATCAGTGCTTTTTATCACAGTGACATAAGGAAAAAGGCTGTTAGGGCGGGGCTGCTCCTGCTTCCCTTTATCCTTTGATATTTTGTATCCAATGAGGTGTTAGAGGTTAATAAACATAGTAGTTTTAAAAGATTAATCTCTACTGAAGATCAGCCATTTAGTCTGGAGTAATAAACAAGAGGCAAACTGGAAGTTGGCTGTAATTTAAAATCTTGGGAGAAGTCACCTGTTCAGCAGCATTTCTAGTTGACTTGTGGTCCCATTCCACTTTACATTTTTTTTGCTATGTTCTCCTTCCTTGGCGTTTCTGTGTGATCGTTCATGTGTTGGAGCCCCAGGAGTATCACTGGCCATCATTCATAACACTAAACAATGTAGTAAAGGATTCCTATATGGTACCAGTACATTGCTCCTATTTTTGCCTGTGAAGTTTTAAAAACTGTCAAGTATTCTAAAGCCTGTAGCTCATATTCTCTTTTATGCTATCTTGTGGTTTTCCTTTCAAATGGTGTTTGGTGTTTATTTTCTTTAAGCCTCACCATCCATTTGTTAGGCCTCAGGGCTTATTCAAACCCAGATTTCTATAGGAGACTTACAGATGTTGTAGAATGAGGGAAAATTAGCTTCAGGTCTGGCAGTAATTTTCTAAAAATGGTTCTGTTGATCTCACTGAAATTGAGGATTTCTTTGTTAAGCTGCCAAGATACATAAATTTTCTAGGAGAGCTGATTTTGTAACAGACTTTGACATGTATGAGCTAATTCTAGAAATCGGAGTCCTTGCTGAAAACTGACAGCCTCAGGGAGCATTGAAGATTATTTTGGTGTCCGTATGTGTATTCCGCTTGGTGCTGTACAGAGGAGGCTGTAAGGCAGTTTGACATATTACAAAGAAACCCCAAAGAGTCTGAATAACAGTATACTGCCTTCTGGAGATGATAAGGCCAAAAAAAATTGCTGTTGGGGTGGTGGTCGGTGTTTTCCTGAGTGAGATGCAGCATTTAGTTTTATAAAATATTTTACTTTAAAATATTTTATGATAATAGAGTCAGTAATATAGTACAAAGCAATACCTTACTATAAAGCATTTCCCCACAAACAAAACTATAGAAAATTTATAAAATTATTGTCAACTTTTGAAAATTTTCTATATGTATGTAATGGGTATTTAAATGAATGCACTGTGGACAAGCGAGATGGGAATTGGTAAGGCATTGGTCATACAAGTGTGAGAATCTGTGTTTGGCTCCCTGGCACCCAAGTAAAAGCCTGGAGAGACTGCACAGACCTATAATCCCACCACTGGGGAAATGCACAGAAACCATTCTTGGGGCTTGCTCACTAGTCAGCCTAGCCAAGTTATTGAGTTCCAAGTTCAAGAAAAGTACCTGCCTAAGAGAATATGATGGAGAGCAATTGAGGAAGACATATTGTTTACCTCTAGCCTCTACATGCACATGTACAAGCACTTACATGTTTCTTTACACAGATACATGCATCTACACAAACAGATACATACAGAAAAATGTGTGTATGTATGTATATCTGAAGCCAAAATTAAAATAAACATTTTTAATTAATTATTTTTATAGCTTTGTGGATATTTTGCATTTAATTAAGTCTCTATTAACCTATTTTCTTTAATGATGAAATCAGAACAGCATATTAGTTTTAATTTATACATCAACATAATTAATAAAAACTATTGTTTTATTGTTAAAGCAATAAGACATTGCAAAAGGCTTTTTCTAAATAAAAGAATCCTTATATGAGTCAAAAATTGATGTAACACTTTTCTTTCTTTGCTAATCTTCTAGCATACTCGATATTGGGTTACCAGTACCACATAAATTCATTAAATTTTCTTCACTTCTTATCACTACCCTTGAAAGAATTTTAGAGATTTCAGTAAGCATTAATCTTTGTTGCTTTAACTATACAATGATGTTGGATATAAATTCTACATCGTGAGCTGATTTTGAAATAACATGTAAAATAGTCCATAATGGACATATGAAATACAAAAGGTTAAAGAACAGGCTTATTTCATCATTGTCTTTCCTTTCCAAATGCCTTTCTGCCAAGGAAAGCAGCGCTGTTATCATAGACTATGGCACAGAATTAGTACTGCAAATATTTCAGCTTGAGAGACCCAAGGAAAAAGTTCAGCAATCCCATTACTCTTACATTTTGCCTTTCACTTTCATCCTTTGATGTGTAATCCTTTGCTGAAGCATAAAACCATTCAGGCACACAGAGAACTGTATCATTGTTAGAAAGAATGAACGTTAGGCTCACCATCCTGTAGTTTATGCACTCTATGTATGCTAAATTAAATTCAAATTGAAAATACTCTTCAAAAGGTAATTCTTTGATGCTAGTGCTGCAAATTAACCTACAAGCCATAGTTTATGCAATGTAAAATTTGGAAGTCATAAGAAATGCATACTGTATCCCGGGTTATCTGAGTGTCAGCCTGTGCTACTATCATTGACCATATTACTTGAAGATGGTTCTTAGAGTTCGCAATAGACATTTGACTATAAATCATTCCAAATTGTCATATTAACATAAATCCTGATGAGCTCTGGGGAATATTGTCCCATGTTCATGGTACCTGTTCTGGTTTGTGTATGAAATGCTTTAGATGTGTAGTTGCTGACTGGTATGTTTGGGAGGAGCTATTGGATCTTGGTGAATCTGACCAATTAAGCAGTGCCTTAACCTCCTGATGGATTCCTAACATGACACATGAGATGAAGAAAGATGTATCCTCATTGGAAGAAGTAGATCACTCAGAGTGTATCCTTGGGGACTTTGTTTTGCTTTGTCCCTTCTTACCTATCTCCCTTTCCTGTTAGCTGGTTACCATATTATGAAAGACTATTCTCTGCCATGTCCCCCATGCCATTGGTGAACAGATGACTTTTGAGGCCATGAGCCAAACTAAGTCCTTTCTCAAATTATTTATGTCACATATTTCTTCTTTGATGCAAGTGTGTAACATAATAGAGTGAAACTTTGTTGACATATTTTTAGCTCGATAACAGAACAACTCCTGGGTATTTTTATAGGTTAGGTTTAAAATGGCCAGCACACATATTTTCAAAATTCTTACACTATAAAAATGACTGTCCTGGAACATCATACAACTGTCCTTATGACCTCTTTCTAAATCAATTTTTAAAGCCTACCATAATAGTTGCTTTCATATTTCTAACATTCACTGACAACAGAGATAAAAGTCAAAAAAGATGTGAACATTTCCTAGCAGTCTTTTGATGGGATCTATCTTTTCTCTTCCAAACTCGAGAAATAAAGTAAAAGACACGTGGCTTTTTCTGCGTGTTGGATCTATTTTTATACTATGTGTGAATATGTCCAAACTGATACAAATTTTAGGTTTTTACTCAATAAATATATTAGAAAAGTGTTTCATTTCCTGAAAGTCTGTGTAGTTTATGTTTTCAAAACTCCTGTGTGAGATGCCACTGTTTATACAATTGACATTCAGAGTGTCTACCTAATATATGTGGTTGAGGTATTGAAGATCATAAATGTATTATCCCCTGACTTTGCTTATAAAGTTTAAAAACTCAATTAAATGTAACAATAACAGAACTTCGCTTCTTTGTTCTTAAGTTTGACTTAATAATATAATCACAATAGATTCCTTGAAGAGTATTATTGGTTCCTGCCATGCTAAAATACGGTCATGATGAGTGTTGTTAGTTTTATGTTTTACATGGCACAAAGTTAAATTTCACTGGTGAATTTATTCTATTGTGAAGCAATAATATGACTTCACAAGTTTTATCGACAACCCTTACTCTCTCTCTTTCTCTCTGTATCTCTCTCTCTCTTGTGTGTGTGAGTATGAGTGCATATGTGTGCATTTGACCATGCATATACTGTTACAAAGCATATAGTAAGGTATATTCTTGGCTCATAAGTTGTTACTTAGTTGGTTGGCTAATTTCTCTGGCAAAACTGTGTACTTTCTGTGACAATTTTTATTTAGTCAGATCCTGAATGAGGTCTGTGGTGGTTTGAAAGAAAATAACCTCCAAAGAGAGGGGCACTGTTAGGAGATGTGGCTTTGTTGGAGGAAGTGTGTCACTGTGAGGGTGGGCTATGAGGTCTCTTTTACTCCAGCTTCCCTCAGTGTGACATTCAGCTA
>PVIU01033116.1:0-12772 GCA_004026605.1 Ondatra zibethicus | reverse complement strand
GCGTGCGTGTGCGTGTGTGTACTAGGGCGGGCACATGTCTGTGAGTACAGGATGAGCTTCTGTTGGGCAGAGAGTTTACCCTTGTTTGTGTCATCATTTTTTGCCTCATTTTTCAGGGGTTATACAAACAGTGCATTCACTTCATCCTCTGTATTTGGCTGGAAAAGAACTCAGTTATCTGGGAGATGGGTCCCAGGCCTAGGCAAATGGGATCTCTATGTCCACTCCCAGGGCAGAGAGGATCTGATTAGTCCTGTGGATGGGAAAATTAGATCCTGCAGGAAAATGCTCTTTGAGAAGCACAATTCCGCCTGGGGAGGCTCCCCAGGAGCCTCATTTCATTTTCTAACGAAGAAGAGAACAGCTCACCTGCAGGGAAGGCCCACATCTGTCTCACTGCCTCTTCGTACAGCTATGCACATCTCGGTGCACCCTGAGTAGCGTGTATGCTGTGTATACTCCCAGGCACTTGTCTCTGTGTACAGCGCATGTCCCATGCATCTCCCCACTGCAGCCACATCTATAGAAGACCTGATTTCTGCACTCAGTAGTGCATGTGCAGCATATTTTCCCAACCCAGACATCAAGAACAGGCTTTTTCTTGCAAGACCCAGCAAGGTTGTTGGGGAAAACTAATACATTTTCCTGACCTTACTGTCCTTTCAGTCTAAGACGAAAATGACAGTGGGTAACTGCAGACTGTGTGCAAAGTGGTGGTGTGAGATTTTCCACTGTGCTTTTGTGTATCTGTGGGTGTGTGCTTAAGGGTAGCATTTGTACATCGAGGGCCTTGCTCCTCCTATGTCTGTCATGTGTGCTTGAGTATGTCATGTAATTAAAGAGGGCGAGAGAATAAAGCTGGGCATGAAACGTGACTGGATAGGAGGTAAAAGGAGGTGGAGGGCTGGAAGAGGCACAGTAATAATGACCTAGCCAGGTGACTCAAAGATGGGTAGTCATCCTTATTTTGTCTCTTATGAGTGGGATGACCTCAGGCCTTTGTCTTGTTTATATAACCAATATCCTAGGATAATCAAGCTTAAAATTCCATTAAGCCTTGCTTTTTAATGTGTTTCCATTTGAATTCTAGCTTTATGGAGTAGAACAAATGACTAAGAATAAAAGACATAGAGAACATACAACCACACACTAGTACACATGTGTACAACATGTTAACATACATCTGGGTCAGAGTAGTTCAAATATATTATCCATCAGAGAAGGCCTCGTGAAGGCACCAGACAAAAACAGGAATAATTAATTCTGGTGAAAACAGTAGGGACGTGGCCAAGATGTGGGTGGGGAAACAGCAGTCACGTGGTGGGGATCTGAGCATTAGGCACTGGGCCTGCAGGCTCAACAGGAGCCCAGCACATGCTTTGAGAACACACAGAGGCAACTGAAGCATGTGACCTGGTCTTAACAAAATAGGCAGCTTATCTAACAAATAGATTCTTTCATTCTTCTTAGAAGTCTAAGATAAAGAACCTGGTAGAGTTAACTTCCCCTGATGCCTTCTCCATTGCTTACACACTACATCTTCTCTGTCTTTACAAGATCTCTCCGTGTGACTGTGTCCTAACGTCCTCTTGTCGAAGGATGTCAGTTATGTTGAATAAGGGCAAATGCATCCAGTGACTTCTGTTTACCTTAATTGCCTCCTATCTTTAAACACAGTCACATTTGGAAGCACTTGGTGTCAGGAGTTTCATCTATAAACCTTAGGGAACACAATTAACTTCTTAACAAGAGAACGTGGATGTTTCTTCTGCTAAGATTAGATGCAGTAAGGACACCAGTCACTGGGAACAAAGATGCCTGGGTATGCAGATCATAGCAGGGAGGTCTATGTGATCCAGATTTGCAAAGCCCATGTGGGAGGCCTTGATCAAGGACAAATCACTATGTCTCCAAGTCTATGTGAGTGAGGCTGTGCACACTGCTCTGGAGAGGAATGGTTCAAGGGGCAGATAAAGCTGAGAGGGTTTGCTAAGATGAAAGTGATAAGGCACACTGATTACCAGCCATGTGTTAAGAGCTATGTGATTTTCATTAGGTGGCCTTGGGATTCCTCTTTTTGCAACCAAGGCTTGTATGTAAGGAGGAACCAGCTTCAGGCTGAGACAGAGATCAATACAATTAAACTTTTTAAAATATATTTTTGTTATTATTTGAGAATTTCATACATGTATAGGAGAAGTTTGATCAAATCCATCTATATTTCCTCTTCTCGAATTCCCTACTTTTTAATTCTAAATTTTGAAAATTTCATATGCAAGCACCATATTTCTGCCATTTGTACCACTCCTTCTCCCTCCTCTAACTCCTCATGACTCAGGGTCGTGTCCACTCTGGACTCTTCCAGATGTCCCTGCCTCTACCGACTCACCTTTTCAGCCCCTGTTGCCCTCTCAAATCCATGACCTCTTTTCTTTAATTGTTATTGTTACATATAAAACCAACCAAATCCCTTTAGTATTAATTGCATGTTTAGTATTGATACACATGTTTAGGGCTGACCCCTGGGGACTGGATCACCTATCAGGGAGCTCATCCCTGAAGAAAATAGATTCTTCCTCTTAGTAGCTATTGACTGCTTACAATTCTTCAGTTGGAGGTGAGACCTTGTGAGGTTATCCCCATTCATGTGAACTCATCAGCTGGTGTTCTCATTATGTAGGTCTTGTTGGGTTTCCTGGGTAATTTTGCCGTCCTGCTTAGAAGACACTATCTTGCAGCAGGTGTTCTGGTTCCCCAGCTCTTGTAATCTCTCTGTCTTCACTTCTGTGATTTTTCCTCACATATTCAGTGCTAGAGATTGCATTGAGATGTGTCTGTTAGGGTGGGAACCTCATGGTCACTTGTTCTCTGGGTTTTGGCCAATGAGAGATTAGTGCTTCACTTATCTATGGCTATTGAGTAAGTATTTAGAATACAGTTGGATATTAAATTGGTTAAGGAACATATCGGTCAGTCAGCCATGAATACTTGGCTAGGTTTACAGTACAGGCATGAATTCTCTTCTATTGACCAGACCTTAAATCCAATTAGAGTGTTGTTGGTTACCCCCCCCCAACTAAAGGCCACTATTGCTCCATTGCAGATGATGTTTCAAACTAGGACAAATGACCGAGGTGGTTGTTTAACACATCAAAGCAAACATGGCCTCTGGTTCTCGCAGCATCCCTCAGTCCCTACCTAATATAGGGTATGGTTGGCATACCCTACCCTCTACCCTGAACTCTCCAACCCAGTGGCTGCCCTACCCCCAGATGTTTTTTTTTTCCTATATAATCCAGACATTTTGGTTGCCTGCCCCTTTTGTACTTTTGTCTTCCTGGCTTCCTTACCTGGTTCTCTCTCTCCCTTTTCCTGTTCCCTCTCCTCTCCCTCTCCCCTCATGACTCAGGGTCATATGTACTCTGAACGTTTCCAGATGCCCCTGTCTCTACCCACAATCTCCCTTTCATCGACAGTAAACTTTCTCCTGCACCACACCTAGGAGCAGCCTTGTCCTTTCCTTTCCTTTTCTTTCCTTTTCATTTCTTTTTTTTTTTTCATTCAGATATCATAGTAGGCCAGACGAGCACTCGTACTAGAATGATATGGATGCCCTAAGGAAGGCTGAGGTGTTTACAGTTGCCCAGTTCATTCCTCAGGATCACAGGCTTGTACATCTGTCTGCATTTCATGTGGGCTACACTTGGCATTTGTTCGAGCTTCTTAGAAGATTCGGTTATCTTCTAGTTGTTAGATGGGCAGATGGAAGCAGATACAGAAAAGGATACAGAGAGAGCTGTGCAGCTGTTGGGACAGAATACAGCCGTGGTGATTTCCTTTAGCACCAGCATTTGTTCATAATAGACATGTAATGATGAAGTTCTGGACTTCTGGGAAGAAATCTGGGACACATTGTGAGGGGAGTTTCTTGGTATCCTGGAATTACCTTATTTGAGGGGGTCCACTTTTCCAGAAGCGACCCACCACCCATATTGCACGTGAGCCTAGAGGTGTTTTTCTGTCTGCAGTGTAAAAGCTATGATCCCCCACCCAGGCTGGGACAACTGTGTTTTGTATGAACTGAGAAACCCTGCTTTTTTTTTTTTTTTTGTCTCTTCTGCTCTTCTTCAGCCTAAGAAGCTTCCATCTAACCCTTCCAGCAAACAGGGCATCTGCTTTTCCGCTTTTAAACAGGGAGGGTGAGGCCTCGCAGCTGAGCTGTTTTAAGCTCCCCTCGCAGCATGCTTGAGCAGCTTCACGGGGGAAATTGCTCAGTAGAGTGGCTTCCCCAGCAGGCTGAAGCTTTGCCAGCGGAACTAATCCCTCCCCCTCTCCACATGCACCTCCTACCACCAATCCCAGTAGCGCCATGCACCTGTCAATCTTGCGAGGTACCCAGAGCTGGAGGGTGAGTGACTAAGTGTAGTAAGCATTCAGGAAGCGGGTGGCCCTGGGGTAGCGGTTGTCCATTGACAGAGAAATCGGGCTTAGGCCACTGTAAGAAAGAAACTGTGCTGTATTGGATTGGAGGAGTGGCTGTGGCCTCTTCAGACCCCGTGAGGGGCGGGCTTAGATGACAGACTCAGAGCTGGGCATGGGAACCACAAGATGGGCAGAGCCAGTGCTGGTTAGGGCAATTCCTCCAAGCAGCTTTGAATGTGATGAGCAGCTGTGGCATGCTGCTCACGTTCTGCCACCTTAGACAGCTGCCTCTTTTTCCTTGCTGTAAAGGGGTGACCTTAGTGTTACATTGTTGTCAGAGGGAGGCCCTGTCGTGATGGATGTGCAGGGCCGGATGTCAGTGATGGTTACTGATTTACTGTGTTTCTTTGTGAGCGTGTTTTAGAGAGGTACTTGACCCTCAAAACATATGTGTGGACTCCCTCCAGACCCCAAGGCTGAGAGTGGAGAGTCAGCCTCTGCTTGTTCAAGTCCCTCTGACTTCTTGGTCCTTCTTTCCCTCTTATCCATGGCTCATTTTCTGTCCTTTTTAGTTCTGGGTCTTTCAATGGCATCATCTCCTGATATCTCTGTGGTCCCCACTTCTGGATCCAGAAGTGCTGGGTGTGGTAAAGCTCTGTTTGAGGACTTGACCTCTGTATAAGAGAAACTCAAAATGCTCCTCAGCCTCCAGCGACCCCACCCTGCCCTACTGGCACTCCTTAAAGGAAACCACCTCAGGGGAAAGGGAGGCTGTTTTAATAAAATGGTGGGGTCACAGTAGGGCCTTATTAAAATACAGAGAGATTAACACGGCCTCTTTCCCTCAATTATTAACAATGTACTTGTTCCTTGGAAAGTACCCATGAAAATTTAAAACAGATGAAAATGGTTGTTCACTTAAAACGGCCCCGTTAATCTGTGAGTAATGTTTTATTCAGTGCATTAAATGAACACCGAGGTTGGACACCTGCTGATCCATCTCCCCAGGGTACCACAGGCACGGGGATGGAGAGAGATGGGGAAGCACAGACCAAGGGACAGCTGAGAGCCAAATCAGGAGTCCTCTACCTAATTTACCATCCAGTGGCAAATTAGGAGAAGTGCAGGAGATGCTCAGGAGGAGGAGGTGAAAACATGACAGAGAAGCTGGCTGCAAGAGTGTGTGTGTGGGGGGGTAGTACCTCTGCCTGGTTTCCTCAGTGATCATTACTTCATTTCCCAGTATTGCCTGTCTCCCCATTTCTGTGTCTAGTGATCTCATTATGTAAGAGGGAACTGAAATGTTTTTACACTAGGCTGGAATGGCACAGACAGAGGGGGAAGGGGTCAGCTGCTTTTGATAAGTCTGGAAGTCAGGGCAAAATGGGCTAGCCTAAGAGAGGAGGCATGGTTTGCGCAGATGGAGGCAAGGGAGGTGGGATCCTTGGGGCAATGGGCAGCCAGGGCTTCCGGTGGAACTGTGGAGGCTGCACTGGATAGTTTTATTTTTGATGCCTGATGCTTAGCACTCTCCTCACATTGCCATGCATGAAACTGGTCACCATAGATAGTGTGCCAATGTTTGTCAAGTAAATTAATCAGCGGAAAAGTCAATGAGCACTTGAAGTAGGGTAGAAACTCAGGGACTCACACAAGCCCCAGCCTATTTTGTTGTGGGGCATTGGTGTATGATGCTTCAAACTTTGGAGTACCATCCCAGAAAACTGAGGAGTTGTGCTTTAGTTCTCTACTCCTTGGAGGACCAAGAAGCTCTGGTGAGCCTTAAGACTTTGTCATTGATCGAGTGCCATGCAGCAAACTCTAATACCTGTTAACCAAAGCTGCTTTGGTGGAACCGCTCCAAAGCAGTGTTGAGAGCCCAGCCCTGGTGCTGGAACTGAAGGGTGAGCTCTGACTTCTCTGAACAGTAAATTTCTTTTTAGATTACCCTTGATAGTTTCTTGATAATTACCTTGATAATTGATAATTTATCACATACCCTGGATAATTAGAAGTAGATGTGAAGACTGATAGGCAAGGTTTGAGGAGCATGGAGTGAGTGTATAGAGGTGCAGGCCACAGGGGAACCAAGTATCTACAGCTCTGCTGTGTCTGTAGGTGGAGTGGGCTTAGGATATGAGCTGCGAGTGTGGAAGGATCCAGGACCATCTCGTTCAGTGATCATCCATGACTCAGAAAAAGGAGGACATGAGTGAGGAACATGAGGGGCCTCTTGTGGGTGTTCTCCTAGCAAAGGGAAAACAGAAGGGCCTGTGAAGTGTCAACTCAGAAGTCTAGCATTTTAGACTTGGGAGACGCAATGATGTCTTTAAATCCAAGCCATCATTCATGCAGTCAGTGATGCTAGGAGGCATAGATGAGCTTGTCAATGACAGCGAAGGGAGACAATGATGAGTGGAGAGAAATAAATATTAGCAAGTGATGAATTTAACCCAAGCTCAAATGAAGAGTAGCCACTGAGCTGTCTTGGCCTGGTAGTGATGCAGAGATGAGAATTGTGTTGAGAACTAAAAACCAAGAAGACACAGTCACATTTATGTGCATGGATGAAGGATAGATAGGATTAGGAATGCCAAGAGCAGCATAGAAGTTTGAGATCTGAAGCCACAAGGGCTAGATGTGAGACACTGGGTACAGATGATCATCCTCTCATGAGAGCTAGGATGGACTTGACACAGATGTGTAGAATTCCTGGTGATATGACCCATGAGGAATGGAAAACACAAGCTCTGTACAAGAACAGGCCACCGCAGTTCACAGCAGAAACAGGGAAACTAATCGGGCAGTATCAGGAATAGGGGCGATGATGCCTCGATGGTATTACAGCAAAGTCAACAACCACTTTTAAATGGTTAGGTCATTGGCTGAGGATGTTTCCCAGTGGTAGAGCAGGTGTTCAGGATGCAGAAGGCCTTGGGCTTCATCATGGGCAAGAAGCTGACCACAATGGAAACGGCCAGGTTAGGATGGGGAGAGCCTCATCTCACACAGATGGGAAGGAGGCAAAAAATAGAAGGAAATAGAAGAACAGTGGGAGGTGTTGCCTAGGACATATCATTTTCCAATAGGAGCTCCATGAATGAAGGTGCCCTTCAATGAAATTATTGACACCATTTTGAGTCCTCTGCCTCAGAAGGAAGAATAAGTGTGCAGTCCAGAAAGCAGATGGAGACTAAATGTTTCAATTTGCAGTTAAAAAATATACTTTATGTAGGAAATGTCATCTTTCTAAGTGTGCACACCTATGAGTTTTGCCAAATGTACATCCTGTGACTTTCTGGTCATTTCCCCCATCCCTCTCACAGCTACCAGAAACCACTGCTCTACTTTATGCTCCTATAGCTCACCTTTTCCAGACTGTCCCATAGATGGAATCATACAGTTACACCCACTGAGTAGATTTTGTCTGCAGAGCCTGGCTTCTTTCATTTAGCATGATGCATTCAGATCAATCCATATTGCAGGAGCTCCTTTATATTGCTGAGTGGTAGTTCATTGTATGGCTCGACCAGTATATGTTTGTCAATTTGCCTTTGGGACTTTTGGAATTTCCTCCTCACAGATTTTTTTTATCATTCTCGAATAGAGTTATTTTAAGAACTCATATGCAAATGTGATATGGACACATATCTTTCTGCTGAGTTAATAGTCAAGCATGAGGTTTCTAAGAATAGGGTTAAGTGTGTGTTTCATTGTAACTGACAAGCTGTTTCTGAAGTGTTTGCATCATTTTGCATTCTTATTCCAACTTGGGAGAGCTGCAGTTGCTCAGCAGCCTTGCATGCATGTGGTGTGCCGGATTCAAAGGACTAAGCAATTCCAAGCTGTGAAGAGCTAGGCACTTAAATTTGAGGGGTGTTTCTTTAAGTCTCCTTCACATGCACACACATTCATGGGGCTGTTTGTACCCCAAGGAGAGTTGGATTATCTTTTGCATTGCTGCAGTAAAAATATCTAAGACACCAAAATTTTAAAGAGAAAACATTTATCTTATTAGAAGTTTGGCAGTCTGAGGGCATGACATGTACATCAGCTCAGTTCTGGTGGTGAAGGCAGCAGATGGTGCTGTATCATGTCAGGAATTTGCAAGGAACAAAATAATAACATGTTGAACTAGAGCAATAAAAGACAGAGCTATACACAGAGAGATATTAGGTAGACAGATAAATAGATAGGTAGGTTGGTGATAGAGACAGAGAAAGGGGGAGGAAAAGGAGGAAGAGAAGGAGGAAAAGGAAGAGCGATAGAGGGAGAGATGAGACAGAGAAAGAGAAAGAGAGATTTCTGTAACTCCTTGAAGAGCACGCCCTATCTTTCACTTAGGCATTGGTTCTCTCCCTCTTCTAAACTTTCTACCCCTTCTTAATGGTGCCATCCTAAGATCAAGCCTTTAATGTATGGACCTTCAGGAGACATACAAAATCCAAACTGCAGCAGGGTTGATTAAATAGAACATCCAGAGAATGTGCTAGTGAAGGAGAGTAGGAGCTGGGTCAACTGGCCAGGTCAAAGGGAGCCAATGCAAATGTCATAGATCCACACCACCGAAGGCTCTGCAACAGAGGTCAGTCTAGTGGCCACATGCTTTTGAGGGGATCTAATGGAGCAGCGACATCCAACTCTGTCTGGTCAATTTGGGAAGGTCACAGTGGCTAGCTGTTTCAGGAATGTGGTGCTGATGAGACATAGGTGAGAGAGTGCCAAGGAAGGCATAGACCTGGGCAGCAGGAGAGGACTCTCATTTTCTGAGTCAGGGAGCAGAGTCTTTAGCCTGCTTCTCCAGCTTTCTCCTCTGTTCTCAATAAGAGAAATATGACTTTAGAGTTTCGTACCCAGCTGAAAAGGCTGTATTTTCTAGCTCTCTGGGAGACTGAACTTTGGATATGCTAGTGACACTTGGTAAGTGGACTTCCAAGAAATCTCCTTCAAAGGGAGGGGCAAGTGGTTGGCATGGGGCCACTTTGCCTTTTACTGTCTTCCTTACAGGAATAGGGACATCAAGAGTTTAGTTCTGTTACTGTGTTACACATTTTGCAGGATGAGAGCCAGCTCCAAGGATGACAGTGGAGAAAGACAGAAACCATTTAGACTTGCATGGTTCTACTGTGCTGCCAGCTAGCCCAGACTGCTGCTCGCTCGTCAGACCTCCCTGTGGAGAAACCTAGGACTGCAAGCATCACCACTGGATACATTTCCTAATGACTACAGATGTAGACCTTATTATGAAGATGTAGCGTCTGTCTTGTTGACCTGTTTGATCCCAAATGGATTAACAAAATGGTGTGTTTTGAGATTTGATTTGAAAAATTGCCTGAAATTCACGTAGAAAAATAAACCGAGAGGAAATCTGAAAGCAGATGTGTGATGGTAGAGTGGGGAGGGCTACGCTTAGATTTTACGGCTCTAAGGAATACCAGGTGTGATACTGGTACATGGGTAGGAAATCTAATCAATGGCACAGGATGCAGAATCCCAAAATAGCTCCGGATTCATGGGAGAAATTGAGAGCAACATAAGAGAACTCTCTTCACTGTTCTTAAATTAGTGAGGAAAGGATGGTGTATTGAGTAAGTGGTGTTGGCATAATAATGTAACTGACAAGAAATCGCTGTTGAATCTATAACTAGGATGTTAAGAGACATCTCAATACATATTCCAAGCAGATTTGAAGGTTAAAATCTGAAACCATATAATTATCAGGAAAATTAAAACATGGACATTTATCTTTAGTCTCAGGATGGGCAGGACTTACTAAGGATAGCAGTAAACAAATAAATAAAACCTAGAAATCATTCCACAAGAACTTACAAAAAGTTCTGCAAAGTAAATCCTATCATAAATAAATCCAAAGAACAAAACCTGGGAAGATACCTGGAATTCTGATCGCTGATAAAGGTCAGAGTCTCCCAAAGATCGCCCATAAACAAGAAAAAAAAAACTCCAAAGAAAAATGACCAAGGAGATGAGGAGATAACTCTCAAGAAGTGAAATAGAATCAGCTACTAACTGTGACTAGATGTCAGCCTTTACAGTCAGAAATTAAGGCTCTATTTTCTTTTTATTTATTTTTTTATTTTTTCCATTCAAAAACATAATTAAATAAATAATTTTTTTTTACATTTCTTCCCCTTCTTCCGGTCCCCTCCCACTACCTCCCACCCCTCCTCCCTCCCCCTTCTTCCTTAAAAGAGGGCATGGTGCCCTGCCCTGTTGGAAGTCCAAGGCCCACCCCCTTCCCGACCAGCCTAGGAAGGTGTGCATCCAAAAAGACTCGGTTCCCAAAAAAATAATACATGCAGAAGAGATAGGTCCTAGTGTCATTGTTGATGGATTCTCCATCTGCCCCCTTTCGCCGCCACATTCAGAGAGTCTGGTTTGATCATATGCTCATTCAGTCCCAGTCCAGCTGGATTGGTGCACTCCCATTAGTTCAGGCACACTGTCTCAGTAGGTGGACCAGCCCCTCACGATCCTAACTTCCTTACTCATCTTCTCCCACCTTCTGCTCTTCAACTACACCTTGGGAGCTCAATCCATTGCTCTGATGTGAATGTGGGTCTCTGTCTCTATCTCCATCCATCGGATGAAATTTCTGTTCCTGTGGGTTTCGCTGTCTCAGGTCTGCTCTGACCCAGGTCGCTGGCTCAGTCCTGGTCTGCCAATATCCCTGGAGTTGATCCACTCCCACTCGCATGGAGCTTGCTTTCTCAAGACCATTCCGGCCAAGGTAGCTGGTTCAGTCCAAGATCAGTCTTATTATGGACTTTTTATCACAAATTTCTTTAGGTGAGATTGCCAGTACTCCAGTATTAATCATTGCTCTTATTTGCATGTATTTGGATCTGAACCCTTAGGATTGGTTGTCTTCTGTCTTCTGCTCCTCCATTGAACCTTGGGAGCTCAATCCATTGCTCTGGTGTGAATGTGGGTCTCTGTCTCTATCTTCATCCATCGGACAAAATTTCTATGGATGTGATCAAGATATTCATCAGTGTGACTATGGGACAATGCTAGTTTTGGCA
The DNA here is from genome assembly GCA_004026605.1 of Ondatra zibethicus. Taxonomy (NCBI): domain Eukaryota; kingdom Metazoa; phylum Chordata; class Mammalia; order Rodentia; family Cricetidae; genus Ondatra; species Ondatra zibethicus. The sequence continues at coordinate 1,307 of PVIU01033116.1, read as the reverse complement.
CCCTCTCCTCTGCTGCCCAGGGACCTAGCTGGGGACATCCCTGTGGACACCTGGGATCTCCTCTAGAGCGAAGTATCTTGCCGGTCCTAAAATGACTCCAATAATGTAGATATCTTATTCCCTTCTCCAACATCCACCTTTCCTCCATCTCCACCCTCCCACTCCCCCAAGCTCTCCTCAGTCCTTCCCTTCTCCCTTCTCCTTCGCCCTCTCCCCTCCCCTGCCCCCCTACTCCACCTCTATGCCCAGCCCTGTATTCCCACCTTTTACCTGGCAATCTTGTTTGCTTCCAATTTCCAAGAGGATCTATATATGATTTTCTTTGGGTTCACCTTGCTATTTGGCTTCTCTGGGCTTGTGAGCTATAAGCTTAGTGTCAATTGTTTTAAGGCTAGGGTCCACTAATGACTGAATACATACCATAATCGTCTTTTTGGGTTTGGGTTACCTCACTCAGGATAGCGATTTCTATTTCCATCCATTTGCATGCAAAATTCAGGATGTCATTGTTTTTTACTGCTGCATAGTACTCTAATGTGTATATATTCCACAGTTTCTTTATCCATTCTTCCATTGAGGGACACCTCGGTTGTTTCCATGTTCTGGCTATTACAAATAATGCTGCTATGAACATAGTTGCACAAATGCTTTTGTAGTATGATTGGGCATCTCTGGGGTATATTCCCAAGAGTGGTATTGCTGGATCCTGAGGTAGGTCGATTCCCAATTTCCTGAGAAACCGCCACACTGATTTCCAAAGTGGTTGCACAAGTTTGCATTCCCACCAGCAATGGATGAGTGTTCCCATTACACCACATCCTCTCCAGCATAGGCTATCATTGGTGTTTTTGATTTTAGCCAATCTGACAGGTGTAAGATGGTATCTCAAAGTTGTTTTGATTTGCATTTCCCTGACGGCTAAGGAAGTTGAGCATGACCTTAGGTATCTTTTGGCCATTCGAACTTCTTCTGTTGAGAATTCTTGGTTCAGCTCATTACCCCATTTTTTAATTGGGTAATTTAGAGATTTAATGTCTAGTTTCTTGAGTTCTTTGTATATTTTGGAGATCAGACCTTTGTCTGATGTGAGGTTAGTGAAGATCTTCTGCCATTCAGTAGGATGCCTTTTTGTCTTAATGACAGTGTCCTTTGCTTTACAGAAGCTTCTCAGTTTCAGGAGGTCCCATTTATTCATTATTGCTCTTATTGTCTGTGCCACTGGGGTTTTACATAGGAAGTGGTCTCCTGTGCCCATGTTTTGCAGGCTACTTCCCACTTTCTCTTCTATCAGGTTAAGTGTGGTTGGA
>PVIU01033115.1:0-12774 GCA_004026605.1 Ondatra zibethicus | reverse complement strand
CAATTCCTTTATTGTATAGGATTGTTTTAGCTATCCTGGGCTTTTTGTTTTTCCATATAAAGTTAGTTATTGTTCTCTCAAGGTCTATGAAGAATTTTGTTGGGATTTTGATGGGGATTGCATTGAATCTATAGATGGCCTTTGGTAGAATTGCCATTTTTACTATATTGATCCTACCAATCCAGGAGCGTGGGAGATCCTTTTAGTCCAGTCAGCTGAAGGGATACAAGGAGGAACATCACATTTTAAAGTTCCTATGCAGAGCATAGGAAGAGGTGGCTCACCAACAAGAGGATCTTGGGCTTTCTCTCAGTCTTTGGACCCATTTTGTTCTTTCTTGCCTCAGTACTTGACTGAGGAAAGGCACTGGGTGGAGCAAGCAACACTGTCCACGCTGGGTTACTCCCATTCCTAGGCACCTGGACACCTGGAGATGGTGTCTTTCCTGGGTTTTCTGAACCCAGGTGCTTTCCATAATATAATTTCCAATTTTCATGATTTTATTCTTGCATTTCAAAAGTGTGTCTGTGTTTGTGCGTGTTCACACATGTGTAAGCCATGGCATACATATGTGAATATTAGAGAACCTCATGGGTTTCTCTAATCATCCTTCTACCACATGGGGTCATGGAACTGTACTCAGGTCAAAGGGCTTGGGCACACATTGCTTTATCCTCTGCTGCTTTCTGTCCTCAGATTGTCATGTGTTTTCTTTCCTAGAATTCCTCTGCTCAACAGGCACCACAGGAAAGCTTTGTACTGTGGACTTGAGAAATATCTTGTGACTGGTAATGCACTCTCATTAATGTTGCTCAATGAAGAGATTCGTTCCTAGTGATATTTCAATACTGAATGACTACACTGCATGCCTCATTCAAATATTTATTTCAGTCACGATTTTGGAGTCTGAGAGCCCAAGCAGCAAAGCTTCAGTGCTTTGTAGGCCTACATATGACAGGGTGACAGCAGACTTAGTTGAGAAAGGAAATGAGAGAGACGCTGAGGGGACATGACCTCTATCAAAAACCTATCAAATTATTATTATTACTTCTTTGAGATTTTCATATAATTTCCATTCGTCACATTCCACCCACTTATCCCCAACTCTTCCCAAACCCACCCAGCCTTCGACATTCACCTAAGTTTATTGCATTTTTTTTCTTTTGAAGCCATTACAGATCACTTTGTGCTGCCTGAATTTACTTGGGTGCATGATCATCCAAGAGCATCTGCATATATGAACTACCAGCAGTTCTGACAGCAAACACAAGACCTGGGCAGGCTCAAGCCAGTCCTGTGAAATGGCCTTTAGAAGAGTCTGGGGAGTTATCTCATTAACGATTGGTGCTTGTGGCACAAACATGAATGCCTGAGTTTAGTGGGCAAAGCCAGGCATGGCGACTTGCCCCCAGGACCCTAGCTCTGCTGAGGTGCAGAGTGGTGGGTGCGTCGGTTGGGACCACTGTTCAACAAGGCCAGGCTCATCTTGAGCTTCAGTCCAACAGAAAGACTCTCCAAGAACAGGGTGGCCAATTCCTGAAGTGTGTGCGGAAGTCAAACCAATACACACTTCCTCATGGGCATGAAAAGAAACATATCTGCTCACATAGGACATCCACAGGGAGAACACAGACACACATTAAGGACCTTATGAAGGCATACAATAGTCAACTTCACATCTTCCCCCACAGCCCCACCTCTGTGCATCGCACCAAGTTCTGTTGCTGTTTCTCAGAGAACAAAGCTTCTATCCTATGAGCGTTAGTTGTCACCCTCATCCATAGCCACCACTTCTGTGTGATATATGGTATTCATGGAGAACATACATGCCAATGAGACAGAGAGAGACAGAGAAAGACCGGATCCAAATTAAAGGGAAAGCCTGCTCCTCTCCCGCCCTCCAGCTCTTCTTTGAGGTGACCCAGTGTCTTGTGACATCTTATTTAAACAACTAAGAGACTAATATCTAATGACTCCTGGACTCTCTTATTAAATGGTCAGTCTCAGGAGGGGCGTACAATCTTTTAAGTCCAATAATCCAGATTAGAGCAGTGTACCTCAAGTCAGAGCTCAGGAGTTCCCTTTGCCTCTTTGTGCAAAGAAAAACTTCCCATTTGCAGAGGACAGCCCCTCGCCATGCTGACCTTTGCTGGGACCTGAAGGCAAAGGCAAAGGAGGATCATTAGAGTCCCCAGGGTACTGAGCTGGTTTTCTTCTTACCGGGACCTGCCCATATGTTACCGCGTGTTGTGGGACATTGACAGCTCATCCAGGGCAAAGGGACATGTGTCCTCAGAACTCCCTCTCTTTGCTCTTGCCTCACTCCTTTTCCCAGGCTAGCTAGCCCTTGCTGTCTCCTTCAGAAGAGGAGGGAGCTGAATGGGTGGCTAGGATGCTGGTTCCCCTGCCACTTTCCCTTCCCAGCCAAGCTTCCTGATCTAAGACACCCGCACTTAGCCACCAGGATTTTCTTCTCCCCTAGGCCATTGGGTACACTTTTCTTCATTTCTAATCTGTGACTGAAGAAGTCCTACTTTTCCTGGGTTCCTCAGAAAATGTAGTCCTTCAGGAGTCTGTGTGGTGAGACCGGCTATCACCCCTACCAAATAGAGATGTCCTGTTTTTACCCTGATGGCCCCCTTCAGTGAGAGTATATAGTACTTCTGTTAGGAGCCAGGTTTTTTTTTTTTGTTTCTAGAAACCTCTACAACACTATGCCTCTCCAAGTTATATTTTCCAAATCTGGTCCCATTTTCATGTCCAGAGTCTGAGAAAAGAAAGAAACAAGTACTTTCCTTTGGGACAAAGTTTCTCCAAAATGTGTCCCAGCCTTCTAGTAACAGACTGGCTTCAACTATGCTGCAGTTCCACTTCCCCTGTTGTAATTGTGACGTGCCTCTGAGTTTCCCCATATTCACACGTCCATAGGCTAGGAACAGGATTCTCAGGAAAGAGAAATGCCATATATCCGTCATCAAGTTGCCCACACAGTTGCCCCCTTTCCCTAGACGTAGCTCCAGAGGATGTCTATAATGACACATTTGTTGTGCTCCCATGATTCCCTGCTCACCTTATTTGGCAGACCTCCCTATTGCCCAACAAGTCTTTTGTCCATCTGTCCCTGGGCTCCCTCCTCTTTCTTACCTCCCTCCACATGGAGCTCACTTATTGTTCCCCTTCCTACAATGATGAACACCTTCCTCCACAAACTTGCTGAGAAACATGCAGAAGTCAGGGCATATGTAAATCCCCCCATGAATACAGCCTTACTTTTGCTGTGTGCCTAACTGGGTTCTTTGCACATTCCAGGTGCAGGATGCTGTGACTGACGTGTTCTGAAGAGCATCCATTCTAGGATCTCTCCATGTTCCCCAGTGCATTGTCAGAGCTCAATATGGTTTTAAATCAAATACAGCAAGACATCTACAACATCCTGAGTGTTTGCTCCACACATGAGGAAGGGTCCCTTTTCTTGCCTTTAGCATGTACCTGGGCTGGTGAGAGTCACACTACCACTGGCCCAGGCTCCAGCACTGTGCTTGAGAGAATGTCCCATGATATCTGGACAATGAAGTAGAAGATAATGGAGAGATGACTCCTTGACAGGATTTGAATATTTGTCCAGCAGATGTTGTCCAAAGCCTTTCAAACTCATATTGAGACTGATTTCACAATCACGATCCCTTCAGCCTTCTGTATGTTCCATTCACAAAACTCGTCCCACTTGTTCTCAGGCTAATCCTGAGGATGTGCAGTGTGGCTTGTGTAACTGTGAAGAAACCGAAAAGGTGGTTAGGAAGTTCTGTGAGCACAGTAAAATGCAGATGGCCTGGCACTTTGCAGCAGCATGTACCACTCTTGCACAGGACTGGGGATTAATTGCAGAAGGTCTCGTGGGGGCACCCCTGAAATGCAAAGAACCTATGACCTCCAGACAATCACATGCCCTTTTTGTTTTATGGAAAATAAATTCCTTTCTCATATAATATATCCTGATTATGGTTTTTCCTTCCTCTGCTCCTCCCATTTCCTTCCAACCTCCCCTGCCCTCCAGATCCACTCTTTGTTATCTCTCATTAGAAAAGATCAGCCTTTAAACAGATAAAAAGAAAACAACACAAGAAACTAGGATAGAAACAAATCTATTATGTCCATGATGGACATGGCAGTCCAACATGAGAAGAGTCCCGACAGCAAGCACAAGGTTCAGACACCCCCTTTTCTCACACTCTGGAGTCCCACATGAACACTAAGCCTGTTGAATATCTGTAACATATATTCAACAGACCTAGTTCAGATTCCGGTCGGCCTTGTGCGTGCTGACTAGTCTCCATGAGCTCATATGCACCTTGCTTAATTTTCTGCTGGTGTCTTCCATCCCCTCTGGTACTACACTCTTTAACGTCCTCTTCTATGGGATTTCCTGAGCAATGGTGGAAGAGTTTTGGTGGAGACCTCTAATTTAGACTCTCTCTCCACATAACATCTCGCTGTGGATCTCTGCATCTGTTCCCATGTGCTGTTGGAAGAACCCACTAGTGACTGGATAAGGCACTGATCAATGAGTAGAGCAGAATATCATTAGGAAAGATTTCAATGATTTTTCTTAAGAGAAGTGGTGTTTGGTTTTATGGTAAGTCTCTGGATTATCTAATCTCCCATTCTTGGTTAGCCATGTAGGGTCTGCTATGGGTTTCTTCTCGTGTAGTGGGCCTTATGATGGTAAGTCAGACATTGGTTGGCTACTCGGCCATTTTTGTGCCACCATTGCATATTTGGCAGGCAGGACGGATTGTAGGTCAGAGGTTTAGTGCCTGCCTTGGTGTCTACCTTTCTCTTTCCTTACCCTGCAGTGTACTTTTCCACACCAAAGAGGCTAGAACACAGTGGCGTAAGTTCCTCATAGGCAGCAGTTCAAATTCTCCATGTTCACTGAGTTGTCTCTGTATTGTCCTCAGCAATGGGACCCCACTGTCAGTTTTCAGAGTGCAACCCTTTGTCTTAAAAATAGTCTAGTTTGAGGACTTCCATCAGACCCTCTTTGCCAAGACCTCAACTAAATGCAAACTAGTCCCACTACTAGAAGCCTTGGCTAGGTTCAAAAATGGCCAGTTGAGACTCGGTATCCATCTTCCATTGCTAGGAGTCCCCATTAGAATGACCTTCCTAGATTCCAGGAAGTTTTCAATGCACTAGGTTTCCACACATATCCCTAAATGCCCTCAATTTGAACCTCTCTTCATACTCTCTCCCTCCATCACATCACCCCCACCTCATTCTCCACTGCATTACCATCCCCTCCTTCTCCTAGTCTGTCTTTAAAATCTGTATTTCTTTTTCCCAGAGATCCCTACATCTTCATCTAGACCACTCCTTTTACCTAACCTCTCTGGGTCTAAGGATGGTAGCTTGGTTATCATTTACTTAAGTTTCTTTGTTTTTTTTTTCCTGAGAGAAGATCTCAACATGTAGCTCTGACTGTCCTAGAATTCACTATGTAGGCTAGGCTGGCCTGGAATGCACAGAGATCCACCTGTCTCCCCTATGCTGGCAATGAAAACTTGTACAACCATCCTCCACAGGTTACCATTTACTTAAAGGATACTTTACACCTTTAACTGTGCACCTATTATATTTCTTTTTCTGGGTGTGGGTTACCACACTCAGGTGATTTTTCTTCTATATCTACTCATTTGCCTGTCAATTTCATATCTTTAAAAAGCTGAGTAATGTTCCATTGTGTAATTGTACCTTATTTTTATTATACATTTTCTTTTGACAGACATCTACCTTGTTTCCAATTTTTGGCTATTATGAATAGAACAGCAATGAACATGGTTGAGGAAGACTCCCTGAGGCAGGAAGAAAAATCCTTTGGGTGTATGCCCATGCCCAAGAGTGTTATAGTGAGTTCTTGATGTAGGTTGAGTTCCAATTTTCTGAGGAACTGAGGAACTGGCAGATTGATTTCCATAGGGGTTGTGGAAATGTGTGCTCCCACCAGCAATGGAGGAAAGTTCCGCTTGCTCCATATTCTTCACAGCATGAGTTGTTATTTGTGGGGATTTCATTATTTTTTTGTTTATTTGACATATGAATCACAGTTTCTCTCCTTCCTCTCCTCTCTTCCCTTCCCTCACTTCCTACCTACCCCCATCTACTACTCTTATATGGTGGACAACCTTGAGAGATTTTTATCTGTGGAACCATCCCATCATCTCTGGGATGAAGCCTATTTGATCATAGTAATGTGGTTTTTTCAGATGTGCTTGGATTCTGGTTGCCAATATTTTATTATATTTGCATCAAAGTTCATGAGGGACTTTGGTGTATAATTCTCTTTCTTTGTTGCATCTTTGTGTGGTTTGGGTATCAGGGGAGCTGTAGCCTCATAAAAAGAATTTGGCAATGTTCCTTCTCTTTCTATTATGTGGAACTATTTGAGGAGTATTGTTATTAGTTCTTCTTTGAAATTCTGCTAGATTTCTTTGCTGAAACCATCTAGCCCCCCTTTTTTTTTTTCGTTTTTGGTTGGTGACTTTCACCGGCTGATTCTCTCTCATTAGGGGCTGTAGATCCTTAAATTGTTTATCTGGTCTTGGTTTAATTTCGGTATGGTACTTATCCTGAAAATTGTCCTTTTCTTTCATATTTTCCAATTTTATGGAGTACAGCTTTTCGAAGCATGACCACTGATTCACTGAATTTCCTCAGTGTCTATTGTTATGTCGTCCTTTTTGTTTCTGATTTTGTTAATTTGGATATTCTGTCTGCATTTTGCTTAGTTAGGATGGGGGTTTGTCTATCTTGTTGGTTTTTTAAAAGAACTCACTCTTTGTTTGATTGATTCTTTGTAGTGTTCTTTTTCTTTCTACTTGATTGATTGCAGCCCTCAATTTGATTATTTCCTGCCATCTAATCCTCATGGATCAGTTTGATTCTTTTAGTTCTAGAGCTTTCAGGTGTTTTCTTAAGTCATTAGTGTGAGATTTCTCCAAATTCCTCCTGAAAATCAATCCTTTTTTAAAAAAAATTTCATTTTACATTCCAACCAAATTTCTCCCTCCTATCCCTCCTCTTGCTCCCCTCATTACCCCCCAGGTCCATGCCCCATTCACTCCTAGCAACAGGTAAGGGCTCTCATGGGGAGTTGACAAAGTCTGGCACATTATGATGGGGCATGACCAAGTCCCTCCCATCTGCTTTAAGAATTTAAACTTTTTATTTATTTTACATACCAACCATAATTTGCCCTTCTATTTTCCTCCCATTCCCTCCCACTTCCCACCCCCTAACCCCATAGGCATCCCAGAAAGTGTAAGGCCTCCTGTGAGGAGTCAATGAAGCCTGGCATATGAAGTTGAGGCAGGACCAAGGCCCTTCCCCTACATCAAGCCTGAACAAGGCAATCCACCATAGGGAGTGGGCTCCAAAAAGCCATCTCATGCACCAGGGATAGATCCTGGTCCCAATGCCAGGGATCCTACAATCAGACAAAGTCACACAACTGCTGCCCACATGCAGAGAGCTTAGCTCTGTCCCGTTCAGGCTCCCTGGTAGTAATATTTTGCTTGTATTTTAACAAATAAACCTTGCCTGAACATCAGAGTACAGAGCTAAGCCACTAGAAGCCAGAGAGTGGGGGCACACCCTTTAATCGCAGGACTTGGGAGATAGAGGCAGAGGGAACTCTGTTAGTTTAAGGCCACCCTGTGCTACAAGAGACTGAATCTGTCTAAAAGAGAAACAGAGCTCACACAAAGGTGAACCCAGCACTTGGGGTCCCACCCCTTTAGCCCCAGCACTAGGGAGGTGGAGACAGGAGTGACATGAGTGGGCAGAGAGAGCCATATAAGGCAGGAGGAGACAGGAATTCACGACAGTCTGAGGCAGTCTGAGGACAGGATTGACCTTTAGGTCTGAGCAATGGTAGAGGTAACAACTCTCCTGTGTCTGCCCATTCTGCTTCTCTGACCCTTCAGCTTTCACCCCTCACAGCTGACTCTGTGTCTTCATTATTAATAACAATTAGAATCCATATTACACTTCCCATATGTTGATCCATGAGGTCCCAGGAGCTTGGGTCAGTTGTCTGTGGGATTCCCTGTCTCAATCTCGACCCTGCCTTGCACATATAACCCTCCTCCATTTCTTTGACTGGACTCTCTGAACTCGGCCCAGTGCTTGTCTGTGGATCTCTACATCTGCTTCCATCAATTACTGGATGAAGGTTCTATGGTGACAATTAGGGTAGTCACCAATCTGTTTACAGGAGAAGACCAGTTTAGGCACTCTCTCTGCCATTGGCAGGAGTCTCAACTGGGGTCACCCTATGGATTCCTGGGAAATTCCCTAGAACCAGGTTTATCTCTAACCCCAAAATGGCTTCATCTATTACGATATCTCTTTCATTGCTCTCCCAGTCTATCCCTCTCCAAACTTGTCCATCCGGTTCCCTCCTGTTCTTGTCCCCCATACCCTTCACTCTAGCACTTGCGCCCAGTTTATCCAGGAGATCTCATCTATTTCCCCTACCTAGCTCGATCCATGCTTCTCTCTTAGGGGCCTCCTTGCAACCTAGCTTCTCTGAGGCTGAGGATTGTAGCCTTATTATTTTTTGCATTACATCTAATATCCACTTATGAGTGACTATATACAATGTTTGTGTTTCTGGATTTGGAAGATTTTTCTCTAGTTTCATCCATTTGCATGCCAATTTCATGATGTCATTGTTCTCAATAACTGAGTAATACTCCATGGTTATAAATGTGTCACATTTTCTTTACCCATTCTTCTTTTTAGGTGCACCTAGGTTGTTTCTTGGTTCTTCCTATTGTGCTACAATGACCTTTGCTGAGCAAATATCCATGTTGTATGATTGAGCATCCTTTGGATACATGCCCAAGAGTCGTATTGCTGGGTCTTGAGGTAGATTGATTCCCAAATTTTCTGAGAAACTTCCATACTGATTTCCAAAGTGGGCATACAAGTTTGCGGCCCCCAGAGGCACAACTATCAGCTGCACCTATTGGAGGAAGTGGTGAGGGACTAAACTCCCTCCTGGACATCCCCACTCTCAAGGCCCTAGGCCCCAGTGAACAGCCCATCATCATTCCCCTCCCCTTGCAGGCCCATCAACCCGTCAGCAGGTAATACTCCTGTAGGCAGTGTGCACTACGTCCACTGACACCCTTTGTACTCTGCACCCTGTAAATCCCAGTGGGCTTCCCAAACCATGGAACCAAGCATCCTCCTCCCAGCCATCCACCAGGTCATCAGCAAACCCCAGAGACACAGGCACCATTTGTACTGATTGGAGTGGGAGTGACCCCCAGGACACAGGACCTACCTGCACAGATTGGGGGATGAGCCATAGCAGCCCTTCAGTGGAGGCCCCAGTAGGCACAGGCACCACCTGCATTGATTGGAGGAAGAGATGGTTATAGAGGACAGTGCAAGAATACATTCAAGAACATAAAGAGCAATATGGCACCAGTATAACCTAGTGTGTCTCCAACAGCAATACCTGAACATCACAACACAGATGAAGCAAAACAAAACAACCTAAAAAATAGTTATATGAAGAAAATAGATGTCCTTTTTAAAAAACAGTTATGGAGCAGGTTTTCTTTTCTTTTTTTTTTTTACAGTTTTTTATTAGATTTAAAAAAAATACCAATCCAAATTTCCACTCCCTCCCCGCCTCCCATTCCCTCCACACACCCTCCCACCCCACCACCTCCAATGCCGAGAGAGGGCAAGGCACCCTAACCTGTGGAAGGTCCAAGGCCCTCCACACTACATCTGAGCTGAGCAAGGTATAACTCCAAAAAAAAAAAATAGGATTCCAACAAGACAGCCTATGCATTAGGGATAAATCCTGTGGCACTGCCAGTGGCTTCTCAGTCTGCCCTAGCCATACAACTGTCAACCACATTCAGAGGGACTAGTTCGGACCTATGCTTGTTCCTTCCCAGTCCAGTTAGAGTTGGTGAGCTCCCATTAGCTCAGGCACATTGTCTCAGTGGGTGAATCCCTCATGGTCTTGACTTCCTTGCTCATATTCTCCATCCTTCAGCTCTTCAACTGGACCTTGTAAGATCAGTACAGTGCTTCGATGTGGGTCTCTGCCTCTGTTTCCATCTGTTGTGGGACAAAGGGTCTATAGTGATATTTAAAATAATCATCAGTCTGACTACAGGGCAAGGTAAGATCAGGCACCCTATCCTCTATTAGGGTCTTAGCTGGGGTCATCCCTGTGGATTCCTGGGAATTTTTCCAGAGCCATGCCTCTTGCCAACCCCATAATGGCTCCTTCAATCAAGATATCTCCTTCCTTGCTCTCATATCTATCGTTCCTCCATCTTGACTATCCCATTCCCTCAAGTTCTCCCTAATCCTCCACTTCTCTCCTCCTCTTCCCCTTCTCCTCTTCCTTCAACACCCCACCTCCATGCTCCCAATTTTGTCAGGCATTCTTGCCTGTTTCCAATTTCCAGGTAGGTTTTTCTGTGGGTTCACCTTATTACTTAGCTCCTCTAGGATCGTGGACTATATGATCAATGTTCTTTGTTTTTGGCTAGTATACTCTTATAAGTGAGTACATACCATATTCAATTTTTGGGTCTGGGTTACCTCACTCAGGATAGTGTTTTCTAATTCCATCCATTTGCATGCATGATTCAAGCTGCCACTGATTTTACTGATGAGTAGTACTCTAATGTGCAAATGGGCCACACTTTCTTCATCCATTCTTCAGTCGAGGAGCAGCCTCTAGGTTGTTTCCAGATTCTGGCTGTTACAAGTAATGCTGCTATGAACATAGATGAACAAATGCTTTTGTAGTATGATTGAGCATCTTTGGGTATATACCCAAGCATGGTTTGCTGGATCCTGAGGTAGGTTGATTCCCAATTTTCTGAGAAACCACCACACTGACTTTCAAAGTGGTTGCACAAGTTTGCATTCCCACCAGCAATGGATGAGTGTTCCCCTTACTCCACATCCTCTCCAGCATAAGATATTATTGGTGTTTTTGATCTGACAGGTATAAGATGGTATCTTAGAGTTGTTTTGATTTGCATTTCCCTGTTAAAAAAGGAAGTTGAACATTTCTGTAAGCATCTTCTGGCCATTTGAAATTCTGCTGTTGAGAATTCTCTGTTCAGTTCAGTATCCCATTTTAAACTGGGTTATTCAGAATTTTAATATGTAGTTCTTGAGGTCTTCATATAATTTGGAGATCAGGCTTTTGTCTTATGCGGGGTTGATGAAGATCTTCTCCCGTTCAGTAGGTTGCCTTTTTTGTCTTAGTGACTGTGTCCTTTGTTTTACAGAAGCTTCCCAGTTTCAGGAGGGCCCATTTATTCATTGTTGCTCTTATTGTCTGTGCTACTGGGGTTATACATAGGAAGTGGTCTCCTGTGCCCATGTGTTGCACGCTATTTCCCACTTTCTCTTCTATTAGGTTCAGTATGGTCAGATTTATATTGAGGTCTTTAATCCATTTGGACTTGAGTTTTGTGCATGCTTCTACAGGTTGACATCCAGTTATGCCAGCACCATTTGTTAAAGATGCTTTCTTTCTTCCATAGTATAATTTTAGCTCCTTTGTCAAAATCAGGTGTTCATAAGTTTGTGGGTTAATATCTAGGACTTTGATTCGATTCCATTGGTCAATGTCTCTGTTTTTATGCCAATAACAAACTGTTTTCATTACTGTTGCTCTGTAAAAGTGTTTTTTTAAATTCTTTTATTTTTCATTCAAAATTTACACTTCCTCCCCTTCTCCCAGTCCCTTCCCACTCCCCCACTCCCCCCTCGCTCCTCCTGCTTCCTTAAGGTAGGGTACCCTACTCTGTGGGAAGCCCAAAGCCCTCACCCTCCATCCCGACCTAGGAAGGTGTGCATCCATATAGACTAGGTTCACAAAAAGCCAATACGTGCAGAAGAGATACGTCCCAGTGCCATTATCATTAGCTTCTCAGTCTGCCCCCGTTGGCAGCCACGTTCAGAGATTCCAGTTTGATCATATGCTCGTTCAGTCCCGGTCCAGCTGGATTTGGTGGGCTCCCATTAGATCAGGCACACTGTCTGAGTTGGTGGAACAGCCCCTCGCGGTACTGAGTTCCTTGCTCATTTTCTCCCACCTTCTGCTCTTCCACTGGACCTTGGGAGCTCAGTCCATTGCTCTGATGTGAATGTGGGCCTCTGTCTCTATCTCCATCCATCGGACAAAATTTCTATGGTGATGATCAAGATATTCATCAATGTGACTATGGGACAAGCTAGTTCAGGCACCCTCTCCTCTGCTGCCCAAGTAACTAGCTGGGGACATCCACCTGGACACCTGGAATACCTTCTAAAACCAAGTCTCTTGCCAATCCTAAAATGACTCTCTAAATGTAGATATCTTATTCCCTTCTCCAATATCCACCCTTCTTCCTTATCCACCCTCCCACTCCCCCAAGTTCTCCCAAGCCCTTCCCTTCTCCCTTCTCCTTCCATCTCACCCCTTTGCCCACCCCCACCCCCAACCCTACCTCCACCACTATCCCCACTCCCGTGCTTCCAACTTTTGCCCGGTGATCTTCTTTGCTTCCTTTTATTAGTTTGGATAGGTGTTTGTCGATCTTGTTGATTTTCTCAAGGAACCAGATCTTTGTTTCATTGATTCTTTGGATGGTTTTCTTTGTCTCTATTTTGTTGATTTCAGCCCTCAGTTTGATTATTTCCAGTCGTCTACTCCTCCTGGGTGAGTCTGCTTCTTTTTTT
>PVIU01033114.1:0-12778 GCA_004026605.1 Ondatra zibethicus | reverse complement strand
TTGCTTTGTCTAGTCTGAGAGTGAGGGCTTTTGCCTTGTCTTATTGAATTTTGTCATGTGATGTTTGTTTGCTATCTTTTGGAATGTTGCTCTTTTCTGAATGGAGACAGAGTAGAAATGGGGGAAAGAGGAGATGGCAGGTGAGCTGGGAGGAGTGGAGATAGGGGAAATTTTGATCAGGATGTATTGTATAAGAGAACAATAGATTAAAAACAGTAATAAAAAAATCTCTGACTGCTCTTCCTCTTCTGCTCTCACGGGAGCAGCAGCTGCTTCTCTTCCCTCCCCCTTCTCTCTCTCTCTCTCTCTCTCTCTCTCTCTCTCTCTCTCTGTCTCTCTCTGTCTCGTTATCTTCTCTCCTTTTCCCTCCATCACCCACCTAATAAATGTTTAACTCTGAAAAAAAAATAAAAAAAATCTCTGACCAAAAAAATAGGAAAAAATAAATCTTACAGGCACAGATGGACATACTGTCCATCTTTACCTTTCACTTACCACACTTTCAGAGAACATTCACAACCAACACTTCTTAAATTATTTTAATTAATAGAAAGAGAAAAGTTCAACATTATGCTCCTTCTGTACCACTACTGTTATTCTAATACCAAAACCAGCCAGCAACACAACAGAAAAGGAAAGCTATAGGCATCTATCCATGATAAACAATGGTAAAAAAATTTATCATTAATCACTTGCAAAACAAATAAAGCCATATGTCAAAGATATCAGACACCATTAGCAAGGTGGCTTTATCTCAGTTTCTAAGACATTTGATATTTATTGATTTGTCTTTTATTTGTAAATTTGCCTACAATGTATTTGATTATGTTTTCCTAACCCCAATTTCTCACAAATTCTCCCAAAGTCCCGATTCTGCCAACACTATGTTCTTTCTTTCCCTCTATTTAAAAACAAACAACAAAAATGAAATATTTACCCAAACACAAAAAGGGAAAGTAAAATATATAAGACAAAAACTAATAAGTTAAAAAAATTCCCAAACAAAGTAAATGAAACAAAACTTACTAAAATAGCAATGAGTTCATTTTGAGTAGGGTAAGTATGTCTGCACATTGGACTTACCATGAAGTATTGTTAATAATCAAGTAAAATGCCATTGAAGAAAAAAGATTTTTCATTGTCAGTGAATATCAATTGCAGACAGCTTCTTCATTTTGGTTGGTAGCTAGTGTTTACTTCCAACTCTTAATGCCGGGATCACATTTGTCTTGGTATGTCTTGTGCATGTAGACACATTATATGTGATTTTATATGTGCATTAGTCCTGTGAATTTGTAAGATAGAGCTTTCTTGGAGTCATATGCCTCCCATTGCATTTAAAAATCTTTATTTCTTTCCTCACTCCTGCATTGATCTCTAAGCCTTGAGGGCAGCCATTTGATGAAGACATCCCATTTAGGGTCGAGAAATCCAATATCTTTCACTCTGCATATTATCCTGTTGTGGTGCCATTGTTAATTAATATCTCCTCCAAGAAGAAACTTTTCTGAGGTGGATTGAGTGAATTACTGATATAAATATAGCAGAATGTCATTAAAAGTCACTATATTACTAAGTTTACTTTAGCAAAAAATAATATTTGGTTTTCCCACAGCGTGATGGAACAGGTTCTTGACCACTTCATCATGGTCAGGGATGAGCTCTCTATCCTGGTATGGACCTTAAATCCCACCAAAACATTATTGGTTGTTACCAGAACATGGTTTTACTAATTCACCAGTATCTTTCAAGCTGTTGCAAGTTGCAAGGGTTCTAGCTGAGTCAATGATTACCTTTCTCTTCTGGTAGACCTCCAGTACCATGAACACTACAGAGAATGGGTGAAGCTTCTACTTACTACTTCAAATTTTTTTTTACCTATTTTTTAAAATTTTTCCATTCAAAAATTTACACTTCCTTCCCTCCTCCCGTTCCCCTCCCGCTCTCACACTCATCCTCCTCCCTCCCCCTCTATCCTTAAGAGAGGGCAGAGTACCCTGCCCTGTGGTAAGTCCAAGGCCCTCCCCGCTCCATGCCGGCCTAGGAAGGTGTAAATCCAAATAGACAAGGGTCCCAAAAAACCAATACATGCAGTAGAAACAGGTCCCAGTGCGATCAACAATGGCCTCTCAGTCTGCCCCCATTGGCAGCCACATTCAGAGAGTTTGGTTTGACCTCATGCTCCTTTAGTCCTGGTCCAGCTGGATTTGGTGTACTCCCATTAGATCAGGCACACTGTCTCAGTGGGTGGACCAACGCCTCATAGTCCTGACTCCCTTGCTCATCTTCTCACTCCTTCTGCTCTTCAATTGTACTTTGGGACCACAGTCCATTGCTCTGATGTGGATGTGGGTCTTTGTCTCTATCTCCATCCATCACTGGACGAAGATTCTATGGTGACAATTGAGATAATCATCAGTGTGATAGTGGGGCAAGGCTAGTTCAGGCACCCTCTCCTCTGCTGCCCAAGGACCTAGCTGGAGATATCCCCTGGACACCTGGGATCCTCCCTAGAGCCAAGTCTCTTGCCAACCCTAAAATGGCTACCTTAATGTAGATATCATCTTCTCTGCTCCTACATCCGCCCTTCCTCCATCTCCACCCTCCCACTCACCCAAACTCTCCCCAATCCTCCCCTTTTGCCTTCTCCTTCCCCCTCTCCCCTTACCTCAACCCAACCCCTACCATTACCCTCACCCCCATGCCCCCAACTTTTGCCATGCAATCTTGTCTGCTTTCAATTTCCAGGAGGATCTATATATGTTTTTCTTTGGGTTCACCTTGTTATTTGGCTTCTCTAGGCTTGTGAATTATAGGCTTAATGTCCTTTGTTTATGGCTAGAGTCCACTAATGAGAAAATACATATCATATTCTTCTTTTTGGGTCTGGGTTATCTCACTCAGGATAGTGTTTTCTATTTCCATCCATTTGCATCCAATATTCAAGATGTCATTTTTTTTTTTTTGCCACTGAGTAGTACTCTAATGTGCATATATTCTACACTTTCTCTATCCATTCTTCTATTAAGTGGCATCTAGGTTGTTTCCAGGTTCTGGCTATTACCAATAATGCTTCCATGAACATAGTTGCACAAATGCTTTTGTAGTATGACTGGGCATCTCTTGGTTATATTCCCAAGAGTGGTATTGCTGGATCCTGAGGTAGGTTGGTTCCCAATTTCCTGAGAAACCGCCACACTGATTTCCAAAGTGGTTGCACAAGTTTGCATTCCCACCAACAATGGATAAGTGTTCCCCTTGCTCCACATCCTCTCCAGCATAGCCTATCATTGGTGTTTTTGATTTTAGCCATTCTGGCAGGTGTAAGATGGTATCTCAAAGTTGTTTTGATTTGCATTTCGCTGATTGCTAAGGAAGTTGTACATGACATTAAGTGTTGTTTGGCCATTTGAAATTCTTCTGTTGAGAATTCTCTGTTCCGTCAGTACCCCATTTTTTTAATTGGGTTATTTATAATTTTAATGTCTAGTTTCTTGGTTCTTTCTATATTTTGGAGATCAGACCTTTGATGTGTGGTTGGTGAAGATATTCTCCCATTCAGTAGGATGCATTTTTGTCTTAATGATGGTGTCCTTTGCTTTACAGAAGCTTCTCAGTTTCAGGAGGTCCAATTTATTCATTGTTGCTCTTATTGTCTGTGCTACTGGGGTTATATGTAGGAAGTGGTCTCCTGAGCCCATGTATTGCAGTGTACTTCCCACTTTCTCTTCTATCAGGTTTAGTGTGGTCAGATTTATATTGAGGTCTTTAATCCATTTGGACCTGAGTTTTGTGCATGGTAATAGAAATGGATTTATTTTCATTCTCCTACAGATTAACATCCAGTTATGCCAGCACCATTTATTGAAGATGCTTTTTTTCTTCCATTGTATAATTTTAGCTCCTTTGTCGAATATCAGGTGTTCCTAGGTTTGTGGAATAATATCCGGATCTTCGAATTGATTCCATTGGTCGATGTTTCTGTTTTTATGCCAATACCAAGCTGTTTTCATTACTGTAGTTCTGTAATGAAGTTTGAAGTCAGGGATGGTAATGCCTCCGGAAGTTCCTTTATTGTATAGGAATGTTTTGGCTATCTTGGATTTTTTGTATTTCCATATGAAGTTGATTATTGTTCTCTCAAGGTCTGTGAAGAATTTTGTTAGGATTTTATGGGGACTGCATTGAATTTATAGATTGGCTTTGGAAGAACTCCCATTTTTACTATGTTGATCCTACCAATCCAAGAGCATGGGAGATCCTTCCATTTTCTGGTGTCCTCTTCAAATTCTTTCTTCAAAGCCTTAAAGTTCTGGTCAAATAGATCTTATACTTCCTTGGTTAGTGTTACACCAAGATACTTTATGCAATTTGTGGGTATCATAAAAGGTGAAGTTTCTCTGATTTCCGTCTCTGCTTCTCTATCCTTTGTGTATAGGAGGGCTACTGAGTTTTTTTTTTTTTTTTGAGTTGATCATGTATCCTGCCACATCACTGAAGGTATTTATCAGCTGTAGGAATACTTTGGTAGAGTTTTTTGGGTCACTGATATATCCTATCATATAATCTGCAAATAACAAAAGTTTGACTTCTTCCTTTCCAATTTGAATCCCCTTGATCTCCTTATATTGTCTTATTGCTATTGCTAGAACTTCAAGCACTATGTTGAAGAGATATGGAGAGAGTGGACAGCCTCATCTTGTACCTGATTTTAGTGGAATGGCTTTGAGTTTCTCTCCATTTAATTTGATGTTAGCTGTTGGCTTGCTGTATATTGCTTTCATTATATTTAGATATGATCCTTGTGTCCCTATTCTCTCCAAGACCTTTATCATAAAGGGGTGTTGAATTTTGTCAAATGCTTTTTCAGCATCTAATGAAATGATCATATGGTTTTTTCTTTCAGTCTATTTATATGGTGGATTACATTGATAGATTTTCATATGTTGAACCAGCCCTGCATCTCTGGGATGAAGCCTACTTGATCATAATGAATAATTTTTTGATGTGTTCTTGAATTCTGTTTGCCAGTATTTTATACAGTATTTTTGCATCGATGTTCACTAGAGAGATTGGTCTGTAATTCCCTTTCTTGGTTGAGTAATTGTATGGTTTTGGTATCAGTGTAACTGTAGCTTCATAAAAAGAGTGTGGCAATGACTCTTCTGTAGCTATTATGTGAAACACATTAAGGAGTATAGGTATCAGCCCTTCTTGGAAGTTCTGGTAAAATTTGGCATTAAAACCATCTGGTCCTGGGGTTTTTTTGGTTGGGAGGTTTTTGATGACAGCTTCTATTTCCTCGCTACTTATAGGTCTATTTAAATTGTTCACCTGGTCTTGATTTAATTTTGGTATATGGTATTTATCTAAAAAAAGTCCATTTCTTTTACATTTTCCAGCTTTGTGGCATACAGGCTTTTGTAGTAAGACCTAATGATTCTCTGAATTTCCTCAGTGTCTGTTGTTATGTCCCCCTTTTCAATTCTGATCTTGTTAATTTGAGTGTTCTCTCTCTGCCTTTTGGTTAGTTTGGATAGGTGTTTGTCAATCTTGTTGATTTTCTCAAAACCCAGCTCTTTGTTTTATTGATTCTTTGAATTGTTTTCTGTGTCTCTATTTTGATGATTTCAGCCCTCAGTTTGATTATTTCCAGTCTTCTACTCCTCTTGGGTGAGTCTGCTTCTTTTTTTCTAGAGCTTACAGCTGTGCTGTTAAGTCTCTAATATGAGCTTTCTCTGTTTTTTTAATGTGTGCACTTAACGCTCTGAACTTTCCTCTTAGCACTACTTTCATAGTGTCCCATAGGTTTGGGTACGTTGTGTCTCTTCTTTGTTGTTGTTGAATTCAAGGAAGACTTTAATTTCTTTCTTTATTTCTCCCTGATGCAGGTGTGGTTCAGTAGTTGACTGTTCATTTTCCATGAGTTTGTAGGATTTCTGGGGGTAGAATTGTTAATTTCTAACCTTATTCCATGGTGATCTGATAAGACACATGTGGTCACTCCAATTTTTTTGTATCTGTGGAAGTTTGCTTTGTTACCGATTTTGTGATCAATTTTTGAGAACGTTCCATGAGATGCTGAGAAGAATCTATATTTTTTCCTATTCTAGTGGAATGTTCTATAGACGTCTGTTAAATCCATTTGATTTATTACCTCTGTTAGTTCTCTTATTTCTCTATTAGGTTTTTGTCTGGTTGACCTGTACATTGGTGAGAGAGGAGTGTTGAAGTCTCCCACTATTAGTGTGTGGGGTTTGATATGTGCTTTGAGTTCCAGTAATGTTTCTTTTACATATGTGGGTGCTTTTATATTAGGGGCATAGATATTCAAGATTGAAATTTTGTCTTGATGAATTGTTCCTATAATGAGTATAAAGTGTCCATCTCCATCTCTTCTGATTGATTTTAGTTTGTTTTTTTCATATAATTTTATTTTTTTCCATTAAAAAAATTACATTACTTCCCCTTCTCCCAGTCCCCTCCCGCTCCCCCCTCCTCCCTCCCATTGCTTCCTTAAAAGAGGGCATGGTGCAAGCTGGGATGGGATAAATAGTGGAAGCCAGTAGCTGGGGAGAAGCTCAGCTGAATGTCCAGAAAGTTTAGGGGATTGAGGGTGCCTGTGCTCCATTCCTGGGAGCATTTGTCTGGCTGGGCAGGCACACACTTACCCCTCCATATGGATCTCCTGGTACAGGAGCAGGGCCGCTTGCTGTCCAGGGACCCCTCTGGATGGATCTCCTGGTACAGCCTACTTCAGCTTTTTAATGTTTGGTTGGATATATGAGTGCTGTCTTGAATAATAGGACCCTGTGCTCAGTTTGTGGAGAGTAACCTATAGTCCTACCAAGAACCTCTGATGTTTGTGGGTTTCCATGAAACCCATTAAGTCTAAGATCAAAAAACTTGAAACACAATTCCGGCACCAGACAGAGGACTAATCTCCAGAATATATAAAGAATTCAAGAAATTAGATATCAAAATTCCAAATAATCCAATTAATAAATGGGGTTTAGAACTAAACAGAAGAATCTCAAATGGCCAAAAGATCCTTAAGGAAATGTTCAACATCCTTAGTCATCAGGGAAATGCAAATCAAAATGACTCTGAGATACCATCTTACACCAGTAAGAATTTCTAAGATCAAAACCACCAATGATAGCTTATGCTGGAGAGGAAAACAAAAGAAGAACCTCTTTTCCAAAGCACCATATCCTTACACCCAAATTCTGAACTCAAGATACCTTTATAATATCCATGCTGGTTTAGCTTAGCAGCTCATACAATGAAATGTCTCTCTGTACTTAGCTCCTTTACAGTCAAAAAATTCAAAGAAAACATAATAATATACATAATCCAGACTCTCTGTTTTCATAGGAGAACCTATGGATTGCTTCTACACCAATATGATTTCATGGACTACGGCCTCCTGAAATGTTGCCATGAACACCCTCAAAAAATTAGTTCACTCAACTGCTGACTGAGACAAACCTAGCACACAGGATATACCATAAAAGACCTGATTAACAGTGCCACCATATAGCACAAAGCAGTTTGGAGAGAAAAACTATGCTCATATTCCCAAATATTGTTTATAAATGTTCTTTTACATTTAAGGGAGATATGATATAAATATAAATAATTTGCATTGGTATAAATCTTGATTTATTGATACAAATTTAACGTCAATTTTGTTATATGTATATTTATTTCTGATCTTGATTAAGGTATTGTGATTGTGATTAAAAATGTAATATATAATTAAGAAATATAGGTTAATAGATAATCATCTATAATAGTCAAGCTTGTAGTCATATTGCAGTGCCAGCACAGCAACTATAGTTCTCTGAGCAAGGGACATCAGGATTAACACACAGCACAACTTCAGGTTCTGCAGACAAGCCTTTATTCCACTTTCTCACACAGTATATATAGCCCTCAGCAGGGGAGGCCAAGCCAGCAAAAGCAGGGAACTCATCACTGTAACTCACATAGCTTAAGGGTAAACATCCTTAAAAACATTGCTGAAAACAACAGATTGTTCCTGGTTTTGTTCCTGTTTTTGAAACAACCAACCACAAGAGTACAAAACAGATCAAGTGGGGGTGTGAAGGCCTGTCCTCAAGGGATCCAACAATTCCCCCCTTTTTATTTTAAAGGCATTAGAGCCCCTGTCTTAGGGCAACCCCGGATAGAGGCTCTTACTCGTCTACGGGAGGCCTTAATCCCTGTTTTAGGTGAGTTCTCTATACCAGGACAGTTGCCCATCGAAGGGATCCCTTATGACTTCTGCAGCATCTGCAGCCAGACTTGGGGAGCTTCCTGATTACTATAAGACAGCCTGAGCAACACTTGTTGAGTGACAGTGTGCTGTACGTAGGATTGCTGCATAAAGCAGCAGAGAATCCAAAAACCAGATAGCCCCAATAGCAATATCAGTGCAAGTGAGAGCATTCCAGACAATTGCTGGACCCAGCAACCAAGCTGGGCACTGGCATTCCACCGACTGGATCCAGACACAGCAGGGACCTGTGTGCTATTAATACTAACAATATGATGAGCTGTCTGCAGCGTAAAATTCAAAAAGGCGAATTCCAAGGGCCATTTTACTATAACCATATCAGAAGCATTTACAACATTAGCAGGTGTAACATACATGACATTTGTTGGGGGAACCAAAGGGAATCTACCTGTTCTTGCAGAAGCACAGTTTGTTGATTTAAATTTAAAAGTCCAAATCTAATATGAGAGTTCAGAGCATTCTGTGTCTGTAGGGCCTCGCTAAACCTTCCAGACAGCTGATCTACAGTCTCTGCAATCACAGCCTTCTGTGAAATGGCAACTCCAGCAATCTTAGCTTCAGTGGCAGTGACAGCAATAACAGCAACAATTGCAGCTGTTATCCCAAAGCTTTATCGCTGTTGTCAATATAGGATGATCTCCTGACATTCTTGAGACACCAGCACCAGAAGAGGAATAACAGCAGGCACTCAAAGGATCAAGGCTCCATCAGAACTGTCCCAGCTTGCAGATCCTGGAAGAACAATTAAGAATATCACCCTCCAAAGTGCCATTCCACAATACAAAGAAAAATGGGGCAAGAACAATACAAAGCAGAGGATCAAATAGTCATATTACATAGAGAGGTTTCAAAAAGATGTGTTTGGTTAAAACTGGCAGTGGCATTAAAAACGATTACTCATTCCTGGGAAAGGTGGAATTTTTCATCGGGGGCCTATGGTCATACCACCACATGTCTTTCCTACCTTTTACCAAATCAGGCTCTTGAGTGATACATCCTCCCCACATAACTGTGGGGTGGAGATTAACACCGAGGAGCAGGCTTGTGACCATAGGTCAAATACTCTTTCAGGATGGGATGCAGTATTTTTCTAAATCCTATCACCCTACTATGAGTATGATTAATAGAAGCATTATGGAATAATAAACATCCATGATGAAAGGAGGACTCCTTCACCAATGACAGGTTACTAAGTTTAATTTCCCTGTTCTGGATCAACTTGGGCCGATGCTATCCCCACTGTTATGTTAATAGCACAAAGTGATGGAAAGAGGGGGCTATTTTTACTAACTGGCATTAAACATGGGGGGGGTTTCTCACCAGATTCCCCATCACCTGGGATTCTGTTGTTGTTTCCAGAGTCATCACCTGAAACAGAAGGAGCGTCGTGGTCTTCATCCTGGGTCACTGGCCATATGCACTGCTCTGGCACCAAAATTGGTTTGTCAACTCCTGGAGGAAAAACACATAGAGCCCCCCTCACCCTTGCCAATAAGGGGGTTGGTTCCATCCATCTTCCTGTTTGCAGATCTTTCCAAAGAACCCATTCTAGGCTCTGAGTCCTAACTTGTGTACTGTGCTCTATAGGTGAGCGCCCTTCAGCATCAACAGTCAAAAAATTTAAAATAAAGAGAATGGTGGATAATTGAGTTTCTGGGGAAAATATGAACTCTCCCCTTTTTATTTTTGAAAATAATGTTTGAGGGTCTGATTGGCTTTTTCCACAATTGCTTGACCCTTTGGGTTATACGGGATGCCTGTTTTATGGGAAATTTTATAGAACGAACAAAAGGATAAAAATTTTTGCTGATATATTCTGGGCCATTATCTGTCTTAATAACCTCAGGTTTGCCCATATAGGCAAAAGCATATAGGCAGTGTGCGATAGCATATTTTGCTCATTCTCCTGAATGCAAGGATGTAAAAATTACTCCCGGAAAGGTGCCTACTGATACATGGACAAACTTAAGTTTCCCTGTGGTGGGCAGGTGTGTAACATCCATCTTCCATAATTGATTTGGTCGTAACCCTCTTGGGTTAACTCCTAAATTGGGGCTGCTTAGGAAAGGAGCACACTGAGAACAAGAAGATGTAATGGCTTCTGCTACATCTCGTGTGCATCAAGTATGATGCCGAAGAGAGCGCGCATGAAAGTGAAATTTATCATGTATTTCTTGGGTGTGGTTGGAAATAAAGCAAACATGTGTATGTTTATCAGCTAAATCATTACCTGCTGACAATGGCCCAGGCAGCCAGGTGTGACTGCGGATATGTCCTACAAACAAAGGCTCAGCTTGGTGCCACATCAAATGCTGAACGCAGCTGAGCAAATGATGTATCTTAGAGGTAGGTGATACATATGCAGATGTCTCCAATGGTTTAAAGATGTGGGCCATATACATACTATCAGTATACAAATTTACAGGTTCCCCAGGGAAGAGCTGGAGTGCAAGGAGGCAGGCTGTTACCTCCGCAGCTTGGGCTGATATACCCCCCACAGGACACTTCCATACTTTTCCTCTAGTAACCACTACTGCATTACCTTTAGGGGAAGCATCTGTAAAGAGGCACAGGCTGAGGGTATGGGACATCCTCTAATCACTCGGGGGAATATAACAGGATGATTTTTGAATAGGACCATTAATGGATGCTGAGGATAATGAGAATCAAAACTTCCAGAAAAGGAGGTGAGAAAAAAGGTCCACCCATCATGGTGCTGCTGTAAATGTGCTAGCTGGTCTTTAGTATAAGGTGTTATAATTTTGTCAGCATACTGGTGTAGGAGGGTCTTCAGTATTTGTGTTAATTTCATTGATTAAATAAAGAAAACTGCTTTGGCCTTTTGATAGGGCAGCCCTTAGGTGGGTGGAGTAGACAGGACGGAATGCTGTGAGAGAGAAGGCAATGTGGCAGACGCCATGCTTCTCCAGCCCAAGATGGACACTGGTTAGACTCATGCCGGTAAGCCACAACTCAAGTGGCAATACACATTAATGGAGATGGGCTAAAATAATATGTGAGAGTTAGCCAATAAGGGGCTGTAGATAATGGGCCAGGAAGTATTTAAATGAGTACAGTTTCTGTGTAATTATTTCAGGTATGCATTGGGAGCCGGGCGGGACAGAACAAAGGAGCCCTGTGCCGGGAATCAGGTGCTAGGAACGCAGCCCATGCACCTCTTGCAACAGTTTGGCGCTTCACCGTGATATGCTAAATCCACTTAAAAACCTGAGAGGGCTTAAAAAGGAGAGAGAGAGAGTTTAACACAGCTTTTTGCTGTTTACCTGCTGCAGAGAGATTTCCTGACTGAGTAATAGAAAATAGCAGAAAAAAGGTGCGTGGTTTTAAAACATGGCTTCCTGGGCCCTGCCGCTGGTGCAAACTCCGACTATGGAGCATTTGTGCACCCGGATGTTTGTCTGCCCGCTAGGGATCAGGAAGAAAGTAGCAGAGACCATGCCGTGACTCAGCTCTTCCTGCCTGGGCAGACAGCGGGATCAGGCTTAGTCAGGCAGGAGAGCATGGTGGATTTCCGCAGCCATCCAGGCTGCACATGGCTCAGAGGCACAAGCAGCTTCGCCATGTTGGACTGGGTGGAACAAGCAGGCTGTACCTGTATTTGACCTGAAATTGTCACAGCTTAGATTCTTAAGAGCTTAGCATTTTAAAAGCACAAAACAAAACTGTTCCTGTACATTAAAGAATTACAGATTCACAATAGGACAGATTTAGACATAAAAGACCTCTAAATGGGTCATACTGTTAGATAAAGTACGTAGGCTTGGGAGAGCAAAGAAAAAGAGTATAGATAGTCATAAAATAATGTTAATGCCTTAAAAAAGGGTAAAGTCTTTAAAGAGACAGAGTACAGATAGTCATAGATTTAAAAAAAGAAAAGAAAAATAAGCCACATAAAAATGGAAAATTCACAGAATGCCTGGATTATGTATTTTATTGTGTTTTCTTTGAATTTTTTGACTGTAAAGGAGCTAAGTACAGAGATACATTTCATTGTCTGGGCTGCTAAGCTAAACCAGCATGGATATTATGAAGTTATTATTACTTCAAAATTTGGGTCTAAGGTTATGATGCTTTAGAAGAGAGGTTCTTCTTTTGTTTTCACAGAGAATAAGACCCTGCGGATTCCTTCTACACCAATGTTGTTTGATAGGCCACGCCCTCCTGAAAGGTCACTGTGAAAACCTTCAGAAAATTACTTCACTCAACTGGTGACTGAGATGAACAGGATACACCATGAAAGACCTGATTGACAGTGCCCCCATACAGCAGGAAAAAGTTTGAAGAGAAGTAACTACACCCATCTTCCCAAGTATTGTTTATAAATGTTCTTTAAATTTAAATTTAAAGGGGGAGATGATATAGATATGGATAATTTACATCGGTATAAATTTTGCTTTATTGATATAAATTTAAGGTCAATTTTGTTATATATATGTATTTCTGATCTTGATTAAG